>JAQFJB010000009.1:10341895-10358269 GCA_029874875.1 Naso minor
AATCGTTCAGTGAAAAGAACAAAAAAGGGCCGCTACCCTTTTGTTGTTAGCAGATTTGTGGTCACTGACAATACTGTATGCACATGAGTGTGTGTGAGCGTGTGTGTGGTTATGTTTGGGTGGGCGGCCTGGTTTGCATGCATGCATGTTCGTGTGTGTGTGTGTGTGTGCTAGGCTGTGTTCTCCAGACACCCCCCACTAGAGCACCAGGGCACCCTGTGGTTGGCTGTGAGGCCCAGACAGGTGCATTGTTAACCCTCTAACGTCTGAGTCTGTCCCTGCTGGATCTGCCGCTTGTGCTCCTGGCAGGGTTTCATGCTCATGATGCAGCTTGTGTGGCTGTCCTGCATCGTGTTGCATTCTAATGATGTGTCTCTTCTCTGCACATGAGAGGAGATTAGAAAATTGTAATTTTTCATCCCTCAGATACCAGTTTAGGGAACAATGTGTCGATCCAAAATTCTGCGAAGAACAGAGCGAAGTTTCTCTTTCGAAAGGGCAGCAAATATACAACTCATCAGTTGTTCTTGTACAGCGCTTCTTCTCCTGTTTATTAATCTTTTAGATTTTTTTCGTTTTCTGAGCTTTGTTATTTCAAATAGCCGACTATATTCCATAAATGTTGACGGTATGCTGCAGTGGGTCGACTGAGAGCAGATAAACTCAAATGATGGGCCACGATTCGGTGACTGTCAGTAGGACAGCGGGTGGTGGTGACACAGTACCAAACAATGAGGTGCGCTGCTAAATATATGCAGAGATTTGCCATTAAATATACATGCAGTATGCCTCTCAAGGATGTGTCAGCCCTTTTGTGAGAAAACAAAGATTAGCATCAGGAATTCCATTTTAATAAGTCTCTTGAGACCATCCAACCAGCTGCCTAGTCCTCAATCCAACGGGGACTTGTTGCTCTCTCTCTCTTTCCCATTTTTATTTTGCTCTTTTGCTCTCTCTTGCATGGATTTCATTGCTCCTTCTGACATTGATTAGAACAAAAAAATCCTCCTCTCCCCCTCCTCTTCTGCATTTTTTGTCAAATCACTTGTTTTACATCACAAATTCTTTCATGTCTACATGCTTTCTCTTTGATGATCCGTGTCCGTACACTGCCTGCTCCTCCCTGCAGTCTCCCCAGCTCCCTTTTTCTCTTTTACATTCATTGTCCCCCATGTTTCTCAGATCGGGTCCCTCTCTGCCCTCCACCGTATTCTGCAGGGGGGGATATTTTTGTCCCCTCTGCCTGGTGTGACCACTAGGCTACACTGCTTCCTCTCTGTGATACAGTATGTGTCCTGGGGATCTGGGGCAAATGACTGGCTCCTCAGCAACAGATGTGTATTTGTCTGCTCTTGCTGCATGCATTAGCTCTCTGTGCTCGCCATGCACGGCCACTGACCTACCCTCTGGTAAATGTGGGGGAGGGGACTGGCGAGTGTGTGTGTATGCATGAGAAAGAGACAGACAGAGGGAAATAGAGGAGTGTGACAGCATGACTAGATGCACACTGTCACATGCTGTCATACACTTACTGGTGCATTGCAAGCAGACGCACACAAAGGCACACACATACACACACGCATGCAGACATACGCACACGAACATTTGCGCGTCATATACACACTCACACATCTTGCCTCCCAGGAGGCCATGGGGCCAGTGGGACAGAGCAAGCTTGAGAGTCTGGTTCATCTGTTTACATCTAATTATAGAAACAGGACTATTTCTGCAACCGCTGCTCCAGCTTTTTTTTTTTTTTGCATTCTTACAAGAGGAGGAGAGAGAGCGAGAAAGAAAGAGAGAGTGAGAGAAAAAACAAAGCTTTGACAGCCTTTTTTCACAATGGTGAACGGTTATCTCATCCCCTCAGCGCTGCTACAGTCTGCAGGCTCTCAGTACAGTACAACAGGAGACGGAGGGGGAGGGTGTTTGTATCATAAGCCCTCTCTTCCTCATGTAACATGAATGTGCAAATTTACAAGAAGCGAGCAAGGGCAAACAAGGCAATGTATTTTCACCATTAGTCTCACAGATACATTCAGTTGACAAACACCCCAATAAAAAGAGAATCATTTCTTCACCCCTGCTCCGCAGGCTCTCACTTTCGACCGGGCAGAAAGTGCTGTCCATCACAACAGTCAAAACAAAAGGAAGAAAAAATGGGTGTTGAGGATTAGCACTGTATAAAGTTTATCTAGTATTAAAGAGACAGGGTCAGCGCGGTAGTTATTCCTCAAGCTTGGTGGCTGATATCCAGCTGAGTGGCTGTTGTTCACCAGGGGGGCCTGGAGGAGGGGGAGGGTGGGGGCTGTCAGGGAGATGCTGCCTGGCTTGGCGTCCCACCTGGGGGTGCCAGGTGAGAGCCAGATCAGGGGCAATGTTGGGCCTGCGGGTCAGGGCCAGACAGGGTGCAGCCTCTCGCAGGTGCTTTCATAAAGAGCCCCTGAGGCAGAACACAGCCCGCTGGATGCAACCTGAACCAGGTGCTCCCCATCCCCCCACCAAAATACATAAACCTCTACATAATGGAAATGCGCACCACCGCCAGCACCCACTCCACCCCCGCCTCATTCAGACACATGGCAGGTAAATTAATTGGCCGTGAGTATGTAACATATACGCTGAGATAAAGGTGTGCTGTCTGGCCGAGGCGTAGCTTAACGGCCGTAATGATGGCTCCATTGTGTTGATGTTGAGGGGGGTAGTTAGTGGCACAGCCAGCGGGGCCCTTGCTGGAGGGCTGGATAGTCTCTGATTAATAGTGGGGAATGCTTTGAAGTGACACCCAAGTGCACCGGCTTGCAGGCTAATAGCAATACCATCAGTATAGGAAGCGCTCCCTCTTCCTCAGTCTTCATTAGCTAACATTTCCCCTGCACTATCTCGCCACCCTCCCCTCACACGCCTGCCTCATTTGCACAGAGCCTTTAGGTGCTCGGCTTTTTATTTTTGCAATTGTTTCATGGTTTCACTGTCATTCCTCTCTGTCATGTTTGGTAAAAAAGAAGATCTTTTCTTGAGGGAAGGCAGAGCGGAGGCCTTTACTCGCAGAGCTCTACCGCACAGGTGAACTGTGGCTCAGCCTAAAGACTCGTGGGACTGATGTGGCACAAGTGGGACATGGCTGGGGACTATTCCCAGGATCCATTTTGATATTCCATACTGACAGACGAGCTACAGCTGCGTATATATGTGTGTGCGTGTGTGTGTGTGTGTGTGTGTTTAGGAAACCGAGGTGGGGAGGCAGCGTTGGGTCTGTCAGCTGTTGGAGTAAAGTAAACTATTAGCGGTGGGAGAAGGCAGTGTTACCAGTGAAGAATTAGAACCACTTCTAATTGCAGCGAGGTTGGGCTATGATTACATGCTGGCTAATGCACTGACAGACCTCTCACTTGGCTGGCTCTCAGAACACTGCTGAAATGGCTGAATGCCTTTTGGTTATACAGCATAATGGGAGGGTGTGTGGATGCACGCTTGTGTGTGCATGTGTGTGTTTTTTTGCTACGAGTGGGTGGCTGCCTGTGTGTATCTGTGATTAAACTTGCTTTTAAGAGTGTTTTTTGTGCTTTTGGCATGTTTTTGTAAGTTATGCATTCTGCTCGCATACTGTACGTGTGTGTGTGTGTGTGTGTGTGGATTTATGTGTGTGTTCTGTGTGTGATAACGGTGCTCCGCTTGTTTCTTGAGTGCCTGTCGTTATTTGTAGAGGAGGCAACTTTTCTTTCCAAATCAAAACTCAGCTGGCGCAACTGTCTCTGAACAGTGCGGAAGAAGTGTGTTTTTGTGTGTGCATTTGTTATATTCATGTGTGCGTCGTGTTTGTGTGTGTGTGTATGCCCACGGGAAAGAGCAATCAAAGGAGCTGTGTGGTGGAGAGATTGTATAAAAGGAGTGAGAGAGGAAACAGAGTGGCAGGCAGCTGAGAGGGCAGCATGTGGGGGTGGACGGGGGGCTGATGCAGGTGCCTAATTCTACCTCAGCCCTGGGCGTTTTATATTCCATCCATCTCTCGCGTCTCCACTTCTGCATGGGGCTGTTGTGGTAAATCCACCTGCTTCAGCTACAGCGCTGATTAGTTGATATATCTGTGACAGCAATCAGAATAATAACACACACAGACGGATTTATACAGCATCATAGTATAAGTCTGCAGCATAAATAATCAGCTGAGATTTTTAAGAAGCCTTTTTCATTTTCAGCACATAATCTTAATTACCATTTTTTCAGCTCGTGGAGCAGCTTGTTCTCAGGTGTACCAACACCCCGATTTGCAAGAAGGTGTGGTTTACTGTTTTGCCGGCAAGTGCCGTAAATCACATCACATTCCCGGCATATGGGATGACAGTTACGGGAGTGTATCTGCTGTTTCTTGATCAGGCCCTCAGGCCTGCGTTATTTCTCCTTTAACGAGACAGAGGGAATACAAAGATTGTGGTTTCTCCAGAGGTCGGGAGGTCGCAGAGAACTTTCGACATAGTAACAAGAATTTTGTTATGTGCATGTCTGCTGATTGCTTCCCGGCTTAGTGATGGGTCATAGATGGGCTGGAGTGTTTCTCAGACTACTCAAGAGATTACACAAGAGACCTACCAGAGGCTTTTTTTCATGTAGGAGGTCGGCAGTAGGCGAGGCTGCTGAGGGCTCTCGGTTGCGCACATGTGGATGCATGTGCGGATGTTAGGAAACAAAGCAGGACATGTGCTGAGCTTATTTTGGTGATGTGGAAGGTTGGTACCTTCCTGGCTACTGTGTGACAGACCAGTGAGGTATGTGGAGAGAAGTGGTCATCCTTGGTAACAGGACATTACCAAACCAGAGTTTTCTGCGCACATGGAAACTGGATGGATCAATACCACTGGCGTGGTTGAGTAAACTATGCAGCTGTGTGGGAAGGAGAGGGCGGTTTTACATACTGGAACATGTGATGGTGCTGCAGAAGTCTGTTATTTTAGAGAAAATTGTTTATTTAAGCTATGATGTCCGCAATTCCTTTTTTCCCCCTCCGGTTTGTGTGTGTAAATGTGTGTATCCGCATTTGACAAATCTTCTTCCAGAAAGTGGCGCTGCTTTGAGGATCAATACTGACACACTGTCTGCACACGCCCAACACACATACACACCCTTTTACGCTTACTGTCTCATCTGTCAGTTGACAGAGTTTTCTCCCGCTCTGTGGGTTCTCTTTCCAGCCAAGCAGATGGTGAACATTCAGAATGAAAGCAGATCCTAAGTCTTTTTGGATCTCCATCAATCCTGCAGTCTTGGGGACCGTCCTGCACGGGGCTCAAGTTTCTCGGCGCTGACCGAGCCTTCCTGTCTCTCCAACCAGGCTGTGGCACCTTCTTCCCTGCACAGTGCACATATGTCCAGTCTGACCGCAGTGCTTTTTAATCTCACAATCGACAATGGTCCACATTCACTCACACAAACGCTATAGCCGAAAACAGGCTGCTGACAGTTGCTCCCTCTGCTCACTCCTTTTGCTTTGCACCCGCTCAGTAGATAACTTCAAATCCAGGAGGGTGACTCTTCCTTCTGTTCTCCCACATCCTCGCCCAGTGTGTGGCCCCCTACGGTGAGCACATAGCAAAGCAAACACTCTGAAGAGCTCATTTTTCCTCGTCTTCCCTTGTCTGTCTGTCCCGTGGATCTGTGGTAGCAGCTGTACCACCCAACCTTCCTCCCCCTGCCCTCCCCCCTGTGTGTTTTTATGTGACAGAATAAGTACGATTTATTTCAGCACGCGTGCTCAAACCCTTTAACAGGGCTGGTTTTTAAGGTGCACCACTTTGAAGCCCGCAGCAGTCCTAACTGTAAGTGATTTTATGAGATGTGTGTCTGTGCCAGTCAGCCAGGCCACCGCGCCACAACCAGATTGGTGGAGAGCAATGGGGATGCCATTCCAGCACACACCATCTGGGAGAGTGTGCAAAGAGGAGTGGAGAAAGTTTGCGTTCTTGTGTATGGGATTCTGCACATATGTTTGTGTAAGTGTGTGTGTTTTTTGCGTGCATGTAAGGGGAAAGAGGCGGTTAGTGCTGGCTGTGAGAGGAAAAAAAAAGTTTGGCTTTCTGAAGGAGGCCTCCTACTGCCCCTGCCCGCGTCTACTGATTTATGAGCTTGTGGAGGAAATCTCTCATTTGTCACTTTTCATCTCTTTTCTCCACGTCATCCTCTTTTTTTTCTCTTTCTCACTCTCTCTCAGTGGAATTCAGCTTTTCCCAAATCTTCCATCGCTTCCAAAGACTGACGAGAGAGAAAGAGAATAAGGGAGGAATGGAAGAGAGAAGGAAGGCAGCCAGGAGGGAGCTGCTTTCTTTCAGTATCTGGTGAAAACCATGTTGAACAAAAGCCTTGTCTAGTGGATGTGTTTTAGTAAATATTCATAGGAGTTGACATGTCAGCGTAATGTATTTTGTTTGTGGTACAGATGCATGTCATTAGGCAGTGTATACTTTCTGGCTGTAAATAATTCAAAGCACTTGTTATGGTGCTGCTTCTGTTGCACTGTGGTTTGAGCATTATTGTTGGAAATAGCAAAAAAACAACATCGGGTCTGAATCTTCTGTGCAGCTCTGCAACGTTTTTGCACTCAGGTTTGCTGTGGATAAATGCTAGCCAGTACGTTAGCGTACATCACGGGGGTCACAGTCAGGTCAGCTGCAGTCTGCAGCCTTTGCATGTGTCTGTGCACAGGCATGTGCATGAATCATGTGTTTATGTGCCAGTGTGCACCTTGCTCACTCAGGTGCTAGCTATAAATCTGCATCACCCTTTTCTGGCCTGCTTAGGACACAGCAGGAGCGGCTGGGGGTTTCACCCTTTTTCAAAGGGGGTGAGGAGAGAGGAAAGGGAGGGAGAGGGTAAAGGGTTAGAGGGGAAGAGAGATAAATGAGGGAGGGGGCTTAATGAGAGCCCTGGCTCACATGATTATGAGACTGGCTGATAGAAATCAGGATCTTTCTCAAAGAAGTCAATTAACCCCCTCCCCCGTTCCCTAATTATGCATGGATTGCTCCACTGGCTCTTTACTGATAGGGCCGCTCAGCTCAATATGCACACTCATGCTGCCTGAGTCCACAAGGCCTTGTGTGTATTGTGAGAAGCATTCGTCAACCCTTTTTTCACAATCTCTTGGCAGTCTGCTTTAAACTCAGCCTTTTTCAAAGCCATTAGTTATCCCCAGCCCCCTCATCTTTCTTCTCACCTGACAAGTTTAGAGCCAGTACCAGGCAGAGCCAGGAGGGGGCTCCACCCCAGGAGGCCTCTGGTCATTAGAGCATTAAAGGCGAGATGATGGCTGAACTCTGTGGTCAGAGTAAATAAGCAGTGTTGTAGAATGTCAACACGACCAGGCGGCTCCTTCACAGCACCCAGTGTTGACATAACTGCTCTCTTATCTGAGAAGTGCAAAGCTCAGCCCCACAATAGAACACTGTGCCAGAACAAATACAGTAAAGAGATAGAAAACACACTCTCGAACACACACACACACACACACACACTGGCTGTGAGGGAATGTGTCAAATGGCACTACAGTCAAATCTGCTGCTGCTGATGTTGGCGTCAATATGGCACAAAACAATACATATATGATATTGTAGGAGCGTGCAGCGGAAGTGTAATCAAGTTGTGCCATGTTCATGCTGAGAGACAGCCCGGCGTTCATTGAGCTCATGAAAATAATGAGGTGTTTAGGATCTCAGTAATCTGGGTGAAGGACCTGGACTGTGCTCGCGCTGAGAGTGAAGGCCAGCCTGACAGTCATGAGACGAGCTCTGCCATCGGGCTTAAGTGAATGAGCAGTTTGTGAATGTTGCAGCTGCAGCGATCACTTGTGTGAGTGTGTGACAAACAGTGTGAGAGAAAGAAAGGGAACAGGGGAGAGAGTGCACAGAAAGAAAGATGGTGGTGGTTTGCCTTTCAAACCCTTGTTTAAGTACCTGTGTCACATTTGCTATTTTTCTGTGTCAAAACATTTCAGTAAGCTCTCTTCCCCTCATTGCCTCACATCACCCTAATAACTCTTCTTTATTCTCCTTCCCTGTCTCCCCCCTCTGCCTCCCCCTTTCTCTCCATTACGGCCTCTGCCAGGTCTAGACTGAGCTTGGCTCACACTGGTGTTGTGATAACCTGCTGAAAGCTGTTGCCCTCCCGCAGATATAAGGACACCCAGCTGAGGTTTCTCTGCGCTGTGTCTCCCCCGTGTTTCCTCTCTTTAACTCCATGGCCGTGATTCGCTGTCTTCCTTCCACAGATCCTGTCACATTGCTTGAGGCTTTCTGGCCCAATGCGTATGTGCTGACATATTTTATGGCTAGCAGAGCTGAGTGTATATTGAAGAAAAAATAACATTATAATAAAAAAGCCAAGATGTGCACTCATAGACACTGTTCAATGTCATTTTAATGGTTACTCTGGGATGTAGGGTTTTTGTTTGAGACCCAAAACTCCTAACAGTAGTGGTATTGAAAATGGCCTGTCGGAAAATGCATGATTTAAATTTCCATCGACATATAGTGGTATCTTTGTGAGTATTTTCAGTGAATCTATGTGTGTGTGTGTGTGTGGTTGGGGGGTGGGGTGTTGAGGATGTTCTATGGCAAGGAAAACGAGCAGCTGCAACACATCTGTTAACTTCGATCAGATGCTGCAAGCCTCTCGTAACCCCACAAGGATTCCCTCGTCCTGTGCTGGTTCTGAATTTGACCTGCAGACAAATAGTGTGGGGGCAAAACACGTGATCATCTGGCCCGCCCACCTGTCCGGAGGACTGGATGTAATCAGTGCATCAGAGACAGACAACTGCATTGGTAGCTGTGCAGTCAACCAACCGGACAGACAAGCCATGAGCAGTTGATCAAGTTGATATCCCTCCCTTCCGTCCCCGTGGTTTGACCTTGGACTGCGCCTTTTCCACTCCTAGCTGTGAAAGAGTACATCAAGCTAACCAGCTGGAGAGGAGAGGAGAGGCTTTTTTATGGCCGTCCTGCTCTGTGTTACACTTCATCTGCTCATGTTCGGATGACCTTCCCTCCTCTGCGCAGATTGCCGGAAATGCTCCTACTTTTACTCATCTTTGCTCAAGTGTGTTGCTCCAGATGTTGAGCAGGCTCTGGCAGCGACATTCCACGGATGACCAGTGTCAGCAGTTGGGAGACATAACTCAACTTTAAAGCCCGATTTGTTAGATGCATTTCATGAAAGAATTTACTGTTTAATTTGGCTGACCTTGTACACACTTGAAACTGTAGGCCGCTGGTGGGAAAAAGGTTGTTATCTGTATGGGCCAATCAGTGCATTATATTCCTGATGGCGTAGAAGCTTTGTAGCAACAGAAGTCAAGGAGATGCACGCTTATTATACAGTGTGTTCTTTACAAGGTAACACTGTATATCATTTGGCCTTGGCTACCCAGGTGCCTTCCCTCCCCTTGTCTGTAGGTCATCAGAACAAAAATGCTTGCATTTGTCTTGGCCAACACTACAAGAATTAAACATTTCTCCTTTGTTCCCCTTGTGAACCAGCAGCAAATTATATTCAGAGCTGCAGAAAGACCTTGGGCTGGCTGGCTGGCGCGGCAGCTCTCGGCTCCGTTATCTGCACTGTTCTGTCTCTGAGCCTCTGACAGGCTACATCAGACGGAGAGAAGCCAGAGCAGGGAGCTGCCTTCTGTTTCTCTCACACACATCACTCCAGGACTTTATCATATTACAGGCCAATTCAAGAGAACTCAGAGGAGAGCAGCAAAGCAGTCTCTTCAACCACCAGGCCCCTCATATCCAGCAATGCTCTCTATGACCTAAAGGAGGCGCCGGGCCACAGATGGAACAGGGAGGGGAGAGAGGACGGGAGGACAAGAGCAGGACGTTCTGACGAGTCCCGGGTGCCAGTTGAATAGTGGGATGCTGATTTATGGGTGGTTCTGATGGAGGGAGGGGTGAACCTGTGACTCCTCATAAAACAAGACGTTCATTACCCTCCCAGGCATCAGGATAGCTGATGGACGAACAAGGGCAGAGAAACAGAGAGCAAGTGGGAGGAGGGGGGTGGGAGGAGAAGCGGTTTTTAAAAACCCCCAAAAATGAAGAGAAAGTGTTTCCATTTTGAAGCACGCGGACGAGGGAAGAGAGAGCGAGGTGATGAGGGAGGACAGAAATATGGAGCTGAGCAGCAGGGGGAAGGAGGCAGAGTGATGGAGGGATGATGGAGAGGGTGTGAGGACGGAAAGAGAAAACTGAGAAGGGGAATGAGTGATGGGGCTCGAAGGAGCAAAGGGAGAAATGGGGATGAAAGTGAAAAAGGGAAGGCAGCAGGCAAAATCTGCCCCAATGAATTGAGCTGCTTGCAGATTTATGTGGTGTTGTGGGTATCATTATACATCAACCAAAGGAAATGGGGAGACTCAAGCAATGTGACGCCTATGGGGTTGTGTGTGTGTTTATCTGTATCTGTATTGCACCGCACTTTTATTCTCCATCCTCATGCTGTTCATGTCTCCTCCAAAGCAAACTGACTTCTGAGTTGCACAGAACACACTTGCCTGTGGTGAGGTAACATCCACCCACATCCACACTCCACTTTTTCGTAGCCTATCTATGTAGCAACTGCTGGTTGAGAGAAGAGAGGTTTAGACCACCCAGGACTGGGTAGTCAAAGAGCTGCTTTGATGTGGCACAGACATATGTGCAGTGCATGGGTACAATCTCTGCTAAAACACACTCGCGAAATACAGTTTTACTGCCTCCTGTGTGGAATCATTACTCCTCGTCACTGGAGCTGTAGGATGCTCAAAAGAAGCAAGAGAAAGAGGGAGAGTGAGAGAAAGGCAGCCACCTCCTGCGCCAGGCAGTGCCAGACTGAAATGCGGGAGCCGTATGGTCACCCTGAGGGAGGGGAAACCTGCCCAGTCTAACCACATCTCAATTAACCAATTAAGTTCAAAAGTTAACAGGGGACTAATTAGAGAGAATAGTGCTGAGCACTTGTTTTAATCTGCCTTTTCCCCCACTAACAGGCATGTCTGTGTCCATGACCTGGCTGGCTGAGCTCTGGCTGCGTCGGCAGAAACATGGCACGCAAGCCGGCGTTAGTCACCCATCCATCCCCATGGCCAGAACATAAAACCAGTGGATTTAGACAGATCAGTCATCAGCTGTAAAACAAACCAGATCCGGAGCATTCCGTGTGATGTTTCCAGTGGAACAGGAGAACCATGAAAATCCCATTTTTGAATCTGGAGACTGAGAGACCTGCGAGAGAATGTTCAAAAGTGGAGAGAGAGTTTTTTAGTCACATCTATCGTGACTATTTCCTGTTCGCCCCCTCGTATTTGCTCCTACAGATGGGTTTTAATGAATGCCAAATGGAAGGTTTAGTGCCTCGCTATTGGCCTGTTGGAGTTTCTTTTTAACACCATCATATTAAATGACTTGTGTTAAGGACTGGAGGCTACAACGCGCTCCTCTCGTTGACAAAATGCCTCGGGCAGAAAGTGTTTGCAACTTACCACGAAAAGTACAAATTTTATCCCTGTGTTCAAGAGGAGGAGGGATTGCTATATTGGCTGCTACCACCAATAAAAGATATGTGGGCTCTATGACACAATGGTAGTGGGGCTGCTCTGAGCCCCGGAGCCAAATGCAGTGTGTTTGGAATCAGGCTGACAGCTAGATAGAGAGAGAGAGGTGAGAAATCCGTCTTTGACTCTGCTCGTTCTCCAGCGGGGATATCTTTGTGCTCTGATTTTTTTGGGCTTTATTTGAAGGCCGTGACAATTTAAGTTCCTGCATGGTTGATTAGCTGTGTGTGTATGTTTCTGCGTGTATGTGTGAATGAGGAAGAGGGTGAGAGAAGTCTTCTGGATGTCAGGATGCAGTTTGAGGGGTGAAGGACTCCCCTGTTATATGCAAGGCCCTGGAGGATTCCTCCCCCCTTCCTCTTCCTCCTCCTTCCTTTCCTCACCCCCCTTACACACATCTCTTCCTCTGTGAGACCCAAAATGCTGGGAAGAAATGTGTCATTAACAGGGGAGACCAAAATAATGTTTATGGGCTCAAGCAGCACTGAAATCATTTTCCATATCAGTGCAACTGCATGGGCCCTGTGGGGGAGTAAATCTGATTTTCTCCTCCCTGTGCCAATGGGAAACATCATGGGAAAGAAAACAGATTGGATTGTTAGAGAGATGGCCTGACGCAGCTGTGGGCGGCTCTTTTTGTTTTGGGGTGTGTTGCTGTGTGTGTGTATAATGTATGTATGTGTGGATATCATGAGGAAGACAGAGGACACTTTTACAAAGCCTGTTCAAGGTGGAGATATTGGACCTTTATTTCACCCCACTGTTCTGTATAAAAGGTACAAAGGTGGAATGGCCTCTGAGCCAGCGGCAGGGGCATCACAGCAGAATTGACGTTTTGTGTAAAAAGCTGCTTTTTATTGTGTAAAAAAAGAGAGCTGGTGCCAGGACAGGGGTGTAATGTGTGTAAAGCATGCGACCGAGCAATGGGAGATGTAAGGAGCAGTTAGCAACTAACTCTTAGAGGGAAAACAGCAACCAAAAATGAAATCGAATTTGGGAAACCACAAGGTCTTGGAGCTCATCCACCATATTACAGGGATAATAGCGTTAACCATGTTATGCTGTTGATAAAGTCCCTGGTCATGAGGTTAACTGGTCATGAAGCAGTCCAAAATTTACAGCATAGTGACTGAAAGAGATGGTTTGTTGTTTATGAGCACGATTGATCAGCTTTCCCCTTTTTTGGTTGTTAGGAGGAGGATATTTTTCTTTAGGCAGGCTAATTTAAATATTTTGTGTCTGTGGCCGAATTGGTATTGTGCAAATAAGCAATAAGTTTCTTTCGCTCTCTTCCAAAACAAATGCTCGCAATAGACAAGATCTTGCAGTACCCCTTTTGTCCACACGTGCCACTACAACTAACATAAAATAAAAGTTCCTCAGAGTGGCTTTAATAAGAGAGCACTGCCTGACACAGATGTTTTTAACACTATGATGCTGACATTATTGTGTTATATGGCATGCCCGTCATGCCTCTTGTGTACTATCTAAAATAACACTCTAAAAGTTTTATGCAGGTGTTGTTTATGTCAATATAAAAAAATTAAAAAATAAAATCTTCATTGAAGAGATTAACACATGATTGCTACGTAAAAAGGGCTAGAGAGGGGAAGAGAAAAGTGAAAGCAAAATAGAAAATGTGGATGTTTAGCATGCGAGTGTGAATGCGAGAATGAGATGGATGAGCCCCACTACGGTAATCACAATTTCATGCCTCAGGAATAAAGAGTCGGAACGCAACAAACGGCCCTGAAACACACTCATGTAACAATGGGTCAGTTAACAAGCACACTCACCAAAGTTTGGACAGATAACAAATGGTTCTCCTTGAGGAGTGTGTAGCTGCCCTGTATACAAAGAACAAAGTGCGTCTGGCCCTGCAACCACTCAGCAAAATGTCAGGTCTTTATTGGCCATTCCATAAGAAACACTTGCAGTTTATCTGAACCAAGAGACAAAAAAGCAATTGCTTTAGTCGGCAGCGTGGAGGGGGATTTAATAAAGTAAAATGCTGATGGAAATGAGATGGTGCTTAGAGAGAAAACACACTGTAATGAGTCCAGTCCAAGGAAAACTGCATTGGTATAGTGTAATGTGCACTTCCTGTTACATCATGAACATTTAAGTTCTCAGAAAAAGGATAGAATGGGAGAAATTGAAAGCAGAGTTGAGTGATTTTGTGTTGTGACATTGCTTTTCTTGTGTGTGCTATTAAATGTGTGTTGTGGGAGTAGGGAATGTGAGTATGCATGTGTGGGTGGGTGTAAAACGAAGGTAATGGGCCTTGAGCTCATTTGTCCTGGCCTGGTCCTGCTGTTTCGAATCCGTCCTCCCACCTTCTGTGTCCCAGCCTGGAATGTCAGCTTGTTCTCCACAGATGAGGCAAGTGACTCAGCAAACTACTGCATTTTCCCATGGATCACATTATGCTAAGGTTCAAGTCACAAGAGCCTACCTTTGCCTCAGCCTTTTGTCCAACCATTGGTTCAATGCTGCCCTAAAATTGTGCGGACATCATCCGAAGGAACTTTGTACAAAAATAAAGGTTAGAATCAGTTAACCTGAACTTAACCCTTCAAGCTCCTTCGTACAAAGCCAGAGTTATGTCTGATAGAGCCAGTGTTTGATTAGAGCAGGAGAACTCACAGTGTTAGTTGGCATATTGATGACGCTGATGATATTGCTGCTCTATATGACTTGCCACTTTTTTGTTGATATTGCGAATACCTTCAAATGCATGGAATATTCTTATTAACACCAATGTTAGCTGCATCTTCGACTGTGACTATGCCAATCATTACCTAAAACAGAGTATTTCCAGAAGGTGAGAAAGGGTCTGACCTGAATAATGTCTTGTGTGCCATATGTGTGGAAGAGATTATTGGACATGTCTGGAGTTTATTTGTGCAATGTCGCATGTCCACCTTCTTTTCTGGTCTATCAGTATTGCTAAAGTTGGACCGCATGCCCCTCTCCTTTGCTTTACCCATAACCTCTTTCTTGCTTACTCCAGGTTCTCCTTCTCTGTAGCCTTCATTCACAGTGCTCCACCCATCAGCCAGCTCTTACTGTGATGATCAGAGGTCTTATCGTCTCTTGAACGACACACTTTCTGACCCCCTGTCCAGCTCTGTATTTACAGTGCCCATAAAACACTGCTTCACCGGATCCTTTCCAGACATTGCTATCTCTTCCTGTCGGCTGTCCCCTGTCCCCTCACATCACTGTGGCAAAGGTGTGATGGGCTTACCGGTGGAGACCCTTTTTGACAATAATACCCCTTTCTGAGAAACAGACTTTATGAATGATTTATAGCACTACAACTGAGGTGGACCACCTCGACACATATGATCTGCTCACTTGTGTCAAGAAAGAGAAACAAAAAGGGTGGGAAAGACACAAACATATTGGTGGGATTTGCCCATGTTCTTTGACACCCCTACAAGAACAAAATACCCCTCAAAGACATTTTTTCCTTTCAGTTTCCTTTGTAGCATCACACGTTATGTGGATCCATTGTTGTTTTCAGGCTTCCTGCCAAGCCAGGACGAGCCAGTTGGACTAATTTGTTTTGGATTAGAATCTCTTATCCCTATCATGTTAACTTGTATATTGTATAAACAGCTGGGTGAAGTGGGCGGAGTGTTTCGGCAGACCTCCCTTTGCCAAATTTATTTGCATAGCACTTCTGCAAAAAAATTCCCCAGAATCCCTTTCACGCTGCCACCGCTTCAATCGCGAGCAAGTGGCTGACCACAAAGCCACTCTGCAAACACAGGCTGTCAACTTCGGCGAGACGACCACCATACGCACACACAATCGCACACACAGTGGCTCACATATGCTCAGTGACACATACTCCCACACACTCTCTGCTGCTCTTTCACTTTCAAAGTTTCTCACAATTCCTCACACCCTTATCTACACTTCTAGTCTAAACTCTCGCCCCTTACCCCTCCTCTGGATGTTGCCCTGTAGCGCAGACAGTCTTTCTCACTCTCTTCCTCCATCCATTCTTCCAAATGCTTCTCCCGCTCCCTTTCCACTTCTCCCACCCCCGCACTGACCACATCCACTAAACTCACTCCACAGGCACGCAGTGTAGAGAGTGTCGGAGGCGTGCGCTGCTGGCACTTTCCCCCACCCCTGCACTGGGCCCAGCTCCAGGACTGGACCGCTTGCTCGCTCTCCCTCTCGCTTCAGTATGCTTCTGAGCAAACCAGCTTCCTATGAGAGTTGTAGAGGGGGCCAACTCCCTCAGCCACACTATTGAGCCACCCACCAACCCAAAACGTCCTAAGAGGCAGTTTATAAAGCAGGGGGGCAAACAACTAAAAAAAAACCTTCTGCTACAGTTGTTTCCGAAGTGAGGAGGAATTTGGCTACCAGTTGTGCTAATGTTTTCAAGATGACTTTGACTGTTTGAAGGAAATCCCCCCTCTTTAGTAGCCATTTGAAATTCCTTTTGTGTTTTATTGTAAGGAAGTAGGCGCTGAGTTAGTCAGCGGCCCTCCGGGGTGGCGTGTGCAGTCTGTCTGGGGCCGCTGGTGTGTACAGTTGCCCAGTCCAATCCAGCGTCTCCACTTTACTGGAGAGGGTCAAAAACTTAGTTGTGTGTTTACGAGTGAATATGTGTGTGGAAAGTCTGGCTGGCTTCATCCTGGGCGTCTAAATATCTGGGCAGAACATGGAGCTGCATCAGTAGGAAAGTCTGATGAGAAAGACACAGAAGTGGGAGTGAAACTCTTACCAACAGACACCCTGCTCATTATGTTTTCAATTGGTAAGTTGAC
>JAQFJB010000009.1:10360148-10376162 GCA_029874875.1 Naso minor
AGGCTCCCTGGATCCATGTCACTGTTTAATAAGCTGCTAAATAAACAGTTACGGTGAGTCCAGCGTTGGTGCTGTCATGCCTCAGACGTTCGCTACACTTGTTCTGCATTGCTTTGGTTGGCACCCAAATTGAAACTGCCTCAACACCGAGGCAGACCAGCCCTCTTTTATAACCCGTGTGCTTTCTCACCAACACCTCTGATTCATTAGGCTTCAAATGGGTTAAAGGCGGGCACAAGACATAGAATGAGAAAGACATAGATGTATGCAGCACCATGTGCAGCATATTTCAGCAGGAGGTACAAAACACAGAAGGAGGGGTCCTTTCCTTACTGACAGGCTGTGGAGTCAGCAAGAGCCAATATGACAAAGGTGAAGGCCACTGCATTATTATTCTATACCTGCTACAGCTCAGATTGGACCTTTGGTCAGCCTTTCTTCCAGCACAAACCCTAGGGCCAAACTGGATCACTGAGTTCACTCTGAGCTGGCTGTGTGGTGGGAAAGACTTCATGTATGAGTTGATCTGAGACCCTCCCCTCCTCAGGTTTTCCTTCAATTCCCTTCCCCCTAACATCAGCTTAAATTTCAAAGATCCCCTTGCCTGACACCTAGACATTCCTTTTTCATGTATTGTCCCTCTCCTCTCCTTGTCTTTCAGGCACAGGCTCTATCCTCTGTTGGTGTATGAAGAGGGGCTTCACGGCCCCTCTCCGTCACTCTCTATGTCTCTCTCACCCTTTCTCTCTCTCTCTGGGGCGAGGCTGTTAATAATGCAGGAGGATTAGCTGATTTATGTGAGCCGGAGGCACCGAGGAAAGCTGGGGTTCCTTGGGGCGACAGGCAGAAAGAGAGGGCCGAGGAGGAGTGTGCAGTGTGAAGGGCGGTGCCATACAGGAGCCCTGGGTGTCTGGATGTGAGCCTAGTGAGCTCGCAGCCCCCCCCCCAGTGCCCCCGAACACCACCTTACACACACAGAGCTCCGTCAGGAGCGCTCGGCAGGATCAGGGGTGATAGAAGGTGGCAGCGGGGAAGGAGGGGGGGTAAGGTGGGCGGAAAAGGAGATAAATATACTGTAGTGCTCATCAGGCTACCCCATGCACGATGTTGCTGGGGCATCCATTCCTTCCAAGGATGTTTAGTCTTGCTCAGCATTTCTGTGAGCTTCATCCTGCAGATGTTGGTCATCGCAGTGGAAGCTCTCCCATTGTTAGCTTGCATGAGTTTTGTATTCTATCCATTATACTGTATTGCATTGGAAAAAAAAAATCTCAATTTAAATTGATTTCACAGAGTTAGACTCACAAGATTGACATAGTTTAAGAAATACATATTGTATAGGAGGATTGCTGTTGTACTGGACAATCTGTAAAACAGTAATAGAACAAATAACAAGCAATAACAACAACAAAAAAACAAAAAACACCAGCAATTACCACTGAAACAAGATTATATCACACTTTGACTGTTTGACTGTTGAGGTTTTCCTCTGTGGCCAAAATTTCTACGGCTACTTTGTGTTGCAGTGATAAATGTAATTAAACGCAAATGAGACTGTTACTGTTTTTCCATGAGTTTTTGATAGACTGTAGACACACACACCCACACTCGAGCACACATGCACACACAGGGTTGGTTTTAAGGTTGTTTTTGAGGTAGAGTTCTGTAAGGTCAGGGATTCGGGGGATTTCCACCTGTCTGGGACTGTAAAGTGTGACAGAGGTGAGTCTGTATGTGTACAAGAATGTGTGTCCATGCCTATTTCTATGTGGGAAGCCTATGTGTGTGTGTTTGCCTCTGCATGCTTCTGTGCGCTGGTCCATAAGCCATAGGCTATTTGGGCCAGGAGGGAGCAGCAGACTGATGGGTTTATCCCTGCTGTCTGCCCAGAGGATGTGCTCACTCACCGCCTTGCTGATTAAGACCTCCACACAATTGTTCTCACACACCCAAAAAAGGGATCGATTCATGTCTGAACTGATTCATGCTTAAGAGAAAATCAAATCAAACAACGCTCCTTGTTAGATCAGCTTGTCACAAGGGGCTGATAATGAAATTTTACCATGTTGCTCTCCCCCCTCGTTTTCACAGCTCGCCCTGTGCGCACAACGTACGCCACACCAATGTGTGTGTTTGTGCAAGTATGTGCATGTGTGCTCTCATCCAGGCATCATCATACATATGCATGAGACTTTGTGGCAGTGCGACTTGGGGGAAATGAATGTGCAAAGAGCCGGGCACCCGGGCCCCTCGCTCAAGTGCACTGGCGGGCGCGTAATGGGAAAGTAATTTAAGCAGTGGTTAATCAGTGTGTTTTCTCCGACTTGCCCAGCAATGCATAATAGACAATCAGCCCCCAGTCACACGGGCGTTGCTACGAATGGTCAATTACTCATCATAGTCTTGTTAAACACACAGTTCAGCCAGCCAGGGACAGATTGCTCTGCTGGTGCCATCATTATGGTAAAGAACAAAGCAAAGCAATGCTTTGTGTCAGAAACAAAGAGGCACAAAAGGAGGGAAAATAGAGACACTAGCCATAATTTAAGCAAGATCCCGATTACAGCAGTAAAGATTATGCTGGTTTTGTTTTGTTCTTTTACACTAACTGAGAAAATTCTGAACGTTCAGGAAGCTTAAGAGGCTTGATGTGTAATGTCTGTACATATCAGGTAGTGGCTCGATTTGGAAGTTAGCATGGAGCTCAGAAAAAAATTTGCCTCTACGACTTCGTTGTCTCCCCAATTCATCTACAGTTTTAGGTGCTGTATGTTTGAGCTAACTGCTGCTTGCTGCTTTCTAAATCTCCCAGTGGTGAGTCGCACACATAACAAGTCATCAGAACGCACACCTCTGTTCCATCCTACCAACCCCCTCATTTTACACAGAAGTCTATTTGGCTCTGTCCAAATTCTAATGACCCCTCATTCCCTCCCTAATCTGCCTCTGATTGGTTGCCTTTGTCGGCTGGGCATGACTTCGAGATTAAAGCCAAAGGCTTCTGTGTAGCTTTGGTTGTGTGCATGTTTGAACAACAGTTGCCAGTGGCAGTGCTAATACGGTGGATTGTGAAATGCAGTAACCCGTTAAACACAATGGCCAACTATAGCATCCCTCCTGCAGTTCTGCTGCTGTGTCTCTTGGGGTCTCCTCTACTCTGGGACTGCTCTTTGTTGCCTGAGACACCCATAACCTACGTACGAAAAGAGGCATGACGGGTGTGAAGTGTCACACGACACGGTTGGCGTCAGTTGTGCACATAACCTACGCAACCAGCAGAACTTTCTAAACAATAACATAGCATACCATGACAATAACAGTCATTAACTGTTTGTTTATTTGGTCGTTGATCATGTTATGTTCTTCTTTGAGTTAGCTTCTAACTGCTGTTAACGCTTTTTAAATCTTCTGCCACGGGTTCTTACACTTAACATTGGTTAAAGCTACACTGCGGCTTTTTACACAGACAGCAATTCAGTATTGTTACTACCTCTCTTGCCAACTCAGAAGCGAAACAACAATGACCCTCATTCTGCCTTCAAAACTTTTATACAGAATGATGAGTCACAATAACAGTGGAATATTACTGCCTTGACCAGGCTGTTTAAAAAAGGGCTTGTGACAGAGTAGCTGGAGGAAGGAAAAGGAGTAAAATGCCTAATGGAACTAAGAAGGATATGTGAGTATGGTTTTGTCAGAGTCAAGCAGAGAGACAGACAGAAAAAGAAAGAAAGAAGAGACAGAGAGGAGGTGAAATGGAGCAGAGCCATAAGAGAGATTGAGAGCATGAAGTGAGAGATGGAGAGCATAATATAATGGAGGGAGGGAGAGAAATTGAGAAAGGGACACTGGGGAGCAGGAGCAAAAGTGTGTGAGAGCGAGAGGGAGAGAGCCTGAGAAAGTGTGTACTCAGCTGTGAGATGAGACCTCTGTCAGCCCATGGGGAGAGGCGGTGTGAGGGGAGAGGAGCTGAGGGGAGAGGACTCTGCTGTCAGTAAGGGGGAAGACAGTCTCACACTCTCTCCCTCACACACACACACACACACATACACTCTCACTCCTTCACCCTCTCCCCAGGGCAGCGATCAAATCTGCCTGGCTTAATGATTCCACCTAGAGGGCCAGTGGGCTCCATCCTTTTACATCTACATCTAGATCTAATGCACTGTTCTCTCTTTTTGGTCACACCTATGCTAATAGTGTGCATGCACTCCTCTAATTCTAACCATGTTTTCTCTGCTTACCTTTGTCCCTGTGGGAATGCAGGCAGTGGATTGATGGGAAATTCCTCCGCCTCCTTCATGGGGACCTTTCTGGCCAGTAGTCTGGGTACCCCCCCTTCCCACCCGTCTCACCCTTCCCGGCCTCCCTCCTCGCCCTCCTCACCTTCCTTCCGGGGCGGACCCCACTCCAGCGCCTCACAAATCTGGTTCCCCCATTCGCATGAAGGTACCTCAGCTCACACGTGTACACAAACACATGCCCACAGCCTCACCCCCTCACCTGACCACATTGTCTGGACGAGGAGACATTCATGTCTTGGCAGTGCTGGGGACAGAGATTTGCAGGGTGTATTGTTACTCTGATATTGTGTATTTTTAGGTCGTGTTAGGTTTCCACCAAAGCATGGTTTGTAATCATCTAGCAAGAGCCAGGCTCCCGCCCTTTTCCGTGCACCAAAATAGGCCCAGGCCCAGAATATTTGGGATGGAGCACTGTGCCATGATTTCTGGATGGGGACACAGGGTCAAAAGTTGAGCCAAGGAATCTTGCGGTATTCGGTTAACGTCAGCAGGAATGTCACTCAAGACTCTCTAAAGCTGTACCCACAAATGCAGGCCAATAAAAAGTTACAGTGATTGCAGAGCTTTCAGATGGTGTCTCGTCACAACTTAACAGGGTGGTTCCCACCCAGCGCTCAGCATTATGAAACCCTTCACACACACACACACACACACACGAAGGAAAATATAAACACATACAGACAGGGATGGAATAAATGGAAATCTACTGACACCTCCATTTAAAGATATGAATATCCCCTCCCCAAAATAAAACAGTAAACTCAACAATAAAATTAAACAGTCATAGTAATACACAAAGAAAGCAAGGGTGCTGACACTTTCTAACTCGTTTTCAAGTTTCAAAGCATTGCAACCCCCCCCTTCTTTGTTTATGATTGGTTTGGTCCACTTCACAAGAGGTGGATCTAAGTGAAAATACAGCAGCTACAGAAGGCAATGAAACCAATAAACTGCACAACCAGGGTGGCCAAGGCAAACTTCACACAAAGAACACCCAAAAAGCCCAGCACATTTTTCTGAGTTACCCTAAAAAGGCACGCTACCACATCACCAGCACATCACATTATTTACTAAGTCTACCAACACCACAGTGAGAGAGAGCATGAAACAGTAGCATCAGAGGAGAACACAAAATGCAACAAAGTTAGCACAATAACCAAATCACTCTTATTATTAAAAATATGTCAAAACTCACTATTAATGTTTACAGATGATCACAATCCACCAGTTGATGTTGAGAACTTGCTGTCATACCTCCATAACAACTAAGTTCAGTTGGACACGCTTGCAAAAGAATGCAGTCTGTTGTAGGCTCGACCGATATGGGATTTTTGGGGCCGATGCAGATACCAATATTAGAGAGTAAGAAAATTCCAGTATCTGATATATCAGCCAGTTTTCTGTAAATACTATTTCGAATGTGGTTATCAAATACGTGTGTCAAAGATATGTAAGGGAGGCAGGATATCTAACAAACTTTGTTCCATACGTCAGTGTACTGAGCAGTAAACACTTCACTCACTACCAATTACATAAGGGACTGCCCTCTGCTGGACAAACTGCATAATTACACCATTTTAAATTACTAGTCAAAGGATTTTTCCAGTCTCAAAAATCAGTTTTAATATCAGTACTTACTGGAGAACGTATACGCTAATACCGATATATCTGCAATGGGCCAATATCAGCTGATAATATCGGCAAACCGATATATCGGTCAGGCCCTAGTCTGTTGCAATAAACATTGCAAACATTGCAAGACATTTTTGGTTATAGACAGGAGTTCATTCTCTTCACACAACAGCCAGGCTAGTGCTCTCAGAATGGGGCAATATTGTGGAGGGGAAACTTTAGAGATTAAATCCAAAGTAGGTGGAACACATAGATTTTATTGCAGACTTGCAGACTGATTTTCCAATACCAGAACAGTGATGAGGACACACCGTTGACATTAAGTATGCAAGTCTGCAATAAAATCTGTGTGCTCCAGCTACTATGGATTTAATCTCTAAAGTTTCTCCTACAAGTAATTAGTGGTTATAGTCTAAATTGCATGCATTTGATTGGTGTGACAATGTCCTCTTTAATAAGATTAAAATTTAAATATTCTTCCTGTTGTATGTCTCCTGCTTTATTTTACCTAATGTCTTGGCCTCTCTACTTCTGGAGCCCTTGAGCCATGGTAACATCAGCCTGTGTTTGAATTAAGTGAGAAGCTGGCAATGAAATGTAGCGTTGCTTAGCTGGCAGGGCAACAATGTTCATCACAGCACTACTTCCGTGGGCCCCTCAGGAGTTGCTCTTAAGAAAATTTTCGTGTAATTGTCCCCTCCAAAGTTGATATCAGTTCAACACCTCAATTTTGTGCTTAGGTACAGTCATGAAGTCAGACACGGATAAAGAAGAGAGATTAGTATGCTGGGGTATTTCATGAAACCAAAAGCTAAGGATGACAGACAAACATAAGACTTCTCCAGTGCCACCCACTGATGTATTCATGCAAGGTCTATTATCCCGTGACTTCACTTCTGTCGTTTTTTAGATTTACATGTTCATAATTTTTGGCTAATTACAAGCCCAGTGCCATCTAGCGGATTGCACTTTGAAGTTGACGGTCTCTTATTTCAGCCATGCTTTTATTTATTTAATTTCTAAGAATTGCCCAGCTGTTAGTTAATTCGGGGGGACGCCGGTGGGGAGTGTTATTTGTGGTCACTGATCAGCGGCGCCCCAGTTGCGTGATGTGTGACTGGGGCTGATTGGGTGCAGCGCAGCTGAGATGCTGTGTTTTGGTTTTGGAGGTTTTTTTTGGTTTTTTGGAGTATGTTAAGGCATTGGATGCCTTCCAGGCAATTCATCCCCTCCCCACTACTTCACTCTAATGTCCTGGCCACCAGGGGTTGAGTCAACGGGCAGCTGCTACAGTGGTGAGAGTAGGTGAGACTCTAGACTTCTTCAAATAAACACAGAGACAGGCAGAATAAATTTGAATGAGATATCAAGTCTTGCATCAGATCAGTGGGAAACATTTTCCCTCAGAACTCATTTTGTAATCATCCATGTTATTTTTTTTTTTTTTTACCTTATAGTTTCAGGGTTTCATTGTCAAAGATTTTCTTCTTGTGAAAAGTAGAATAATATTAATAAGATTGATGATGATAATGCCAAGCCTAATAAAAGTAATGGAGGTGATTATGACTGGTATTATTACTCAGTTGGCAATGGAGGCCATTATCTCTATTGCAGTTTAATTGCATATAACGCACTAAGAGCATGATTGAATCCAGACTGTTCATCAACCACATTCAGCTGTTCCCTCCTCAAGATAATTGCATATTGTCTTTTTCCTGTTTTGCATAAAAAGCAAGTCATCAAAATGAGCGGCACAATTACCCAGACTCTCGTCTCCTCTCTCCGGGTGTCAGCAGAACCCCACCAGCAGCAGAGCAGACACTGGCTCGTGTGCGCGTGTGTCGGCACATTAGTGTGTCACTTCTAACCTTAAATATATTCTCTGGAGGGTTTTTTTTGGCAAGTGTGTTTTTAAAGTGGCTGTTTGCATGCAAAACCAAGCATGGCAGCTCAAATTTGTATTCAGAGATTATTGTATGATCCCCATGTCTTTGGCATATACCTGTCATTGTCCAGAACGTCTTTGTTTCTGCTATTCTTGTGATGTGTTTTGCATAGATTAAGAGCTCAAATCTAGCATGTATCAAAATATTCATCGGAATGATTTTGTTAGTCATTCGCTAACTGTCCACTCAGTGTGATCACACACTATCTTACTTTAATTTTTACTCTTAATATTTTAGGCAATTAAAAATAAAATTTGTCTTTAAAGCAATCATCACAGGCTTTTAAAATGGCTTATGGTTAAGATAAGAAGAGGCCAAATAAAATCCTAAAATAATCAGAAAGCATTTAGAGAGTGCTTTTGCCAAGTTGCGCAATGTTCTGAGCGTTTTATTTTAATTGCAGAAAAGGAGTAGACGTGTTTTATCTTCATTTGGATCTGGACAAAACTCAGCAAAACACAAACAAAATTCACATAATAATGAATGATCAAAAGATACACATGGCTGATGTGTTTTTATTCCAGTAAGTGCACAAGTTCATGAGAACATTTTTCAAATATGCAACCTTTTCCTAGATATGACATTAATGTGGATTTGCACCAAAACCTAATCAGTAATCGCAAATTAATCAGTCCATACAGGAAAAAGCTGTCAAAGCTCCGTTTCTTGGGTTAAAAGGCAAAATTTGACTGAAAAAGATGTTTTAACTGAATCCACATCAGCACAGGCATTGGTGCGGACATGGAGTGAGTATGTTTAGGGAGGGCCCGCTCAGTCATGCATGCAGACCACATTTCTATCGGGAACGCGATCGACAAACCATTAGCTGATTGACACATTAAGCATACCCATAAATAACATCATCACATAACAGTGGTGGTACGGCCCTTTGGAACGAGACTTTGGCAGAGGTAGTCTGTGGATTTGGTACAGAAAAGTCTTGTGTTGACATTTGTTTAAAGATTTATTGTGTTGGGAAAAGAAAAGCGTACAGTTTACAGACTTAAAAATGCTGAGATATTTGCGAAAAGTGACAGTGCCAAGAACTAAGCCATTAGCGGTTTTTATGATGTCAGAGGGTAGCGCAGATTAAGAGAGGGTTTTTTTTGTTTCATTCTCTCTTCAGATTGAATGCCAAATACAGTAACAGCCATTGTGTGAACCACAAATACTTGTGTGTTATTCAGTTGCTGAAGGGAGACGTGGACTCACTGACAGACAGACAGAGACGGAGAGGTGGCAGGATGACAGAAGCAGACGTAGTTTAGTGACCATTTTAATAAACGTAATGTAAAAGGTTTTTCATAACACCTGGTAAATGGATTAGGGCCTTTGAGGTTTTGAAGATTTATTCTCATATTTGAATAAACCCCACTAAACCAACTGAGTGGGAACATTAAAAGAGAAAAATGGATACACCCCCCACCCATCCCCCCAAAAAAGGCAAAGTAAAAACCTGCGGGCTCCTCACCGGCTTAAGGCCAACTGGCTGCGGTCCAAGTGACTTCTAACGTTGTGCCAAAAACAATCGCATTCTCATATCTCTGTCAACGCATACAGACACACATGCATACACACACACACAATTGCCTGCACACACACCTGTCTAATCCACTTCTGTTTGATATGCCTTTCCAAGCCTATCTTCAGTTGTCCATCTTTCCTTCTGTTAGCAGTTGCTAGATTTTCCTTTATGGGATTTAAGCAGCACCCCCCCACACACACACACACACATTCCTCTTCTCCTTCATACTCCTGCCTCTTTTTCACTCTCTCTCTTTCTCTCTTGCCAGCATGCATCCCTTCCTTTCAATTAGTCAGACCTGAAGAGATCCACCAGAAGAGATGCCCCTCCTTTGCCGAACCCCTCCTCCTCCCTCTCTGTGTCTTGATGGTTCTGTCACTTTTTCTCAATTAGCGGACCTGACGGGCAGCTAAGCCTGCTCCTCCTCTCCTCTTGGTCTTCCTCTGTCATGCTCTCTCACTCAATCCTTCCCTCTCTCTCTGTCTCTGAAATGTTACAGTTGTTTCCCCAAGAGACAATATATATGTTGGTTTGCCCTTTAGCAAGAGCAGAGAAACCCTCATGAGTGGTTGTACGACCTGATGTTTTCAGACGAGGTATAAGAGAAGTCGATATGAATGGAGACATGATGGTTCTGTGTGAGAGAGGAGCACAACGCTATGCCGCCTGCCTCGAACGCCTCTTGATGCTGCTCTGTATCCAGGTCCCTTTGTCCTCCCTGTTGGCCTGCTTCTCTCAGCCGACCGTGCTGTGAGAAATACCTTCAGAACTTCTGGAAATCCCTGCCTGGGATGCAGCTCTGTTTGTTCTGCCTCTCACCCCTGCTCCGCCCGTGGAAAGGAGGGCATGCGCTGCAAACTCCCTTCTGTCATTTACTTGCAGATGCAAACATATTTGTGCGCGTGTGTGTGAGTGTGTCAGTGTGTTGAGGGAGTGAAAGAGAGCAAGACTGCTGTGCAGTCAGCAGACTGCACTAAGACCCTGCTCACGTCGCCTGCAGCAGCAGCAGCAGCAGCTTCCCTTGTCCTGCCCAGATTAATGGCTGAATGGGCTCTGCCGTGCCCAGCAGTCCCCCTCTTGCCGCCCCAGTGGAGGGCATGCTGAAACTGAGCGGGCTGGCATTATCGGGCACAGCCAGACCACGCTGTGAAAAGGGATTACGCCGTCAATCGTCACGCTCACAAACAACATGCTGCCGCAGAAAAAAAAAGTCCTTCTCCCAGCTTGGATAAAGACTGCCAAACAGCTCTCTGCTTTTCTCTCTCCCCCAAAATCAGAGAAAAACGTCTTGCTTAAACAAAGGATCCCTCCTCCTCCCACTGTAGATGAATTGGCATAAATGTGTGTGCTTATTAATCATGACAGCAACGAAAGAGACAGAGACAAAAGGGGAGAGAAGCAATAGAGTAAGAGGTAAAGAAAATTGGTGAAACAAAGAAAAAGAGAGAAAAAGTGAGGGTATGTAATTATCACCACACTGCCCCGCTCAGAAAGCAGTACCTCCTGTGTTATTGCGGGGCTGTTTGCCCTCTCTGTGCATTTCATTAATTAAGATTGTAACATGCGGAGGTCGCTCTGAGACGGGGTCATTAAGCCCACCACAACACTCCTCCCTCCAAGACCCGGCTCACAGCACCGGCCCTATTGTTCTACCGGCAGAAAGTGAGACATACAACACTCGCAGCTCCTGTTAAAACCATGGTGCTGCACACACACACACACACACATACACACACACACAAGGCCAAATGAACTGCATCTGCGCTTTCCGGGATCAGGTCGCACGCTTGCCAACACAAATACGTCTGTCTTTCATTTAGCTTGTAGAACCATGTTTTCCTCCCTTCATCCCCCTCCTCCTTCCTTCACTCCTTCTGTGAGTTGTGTTTGAAAGTGAGGCTGGAGGGTGAGACAGGTGCCAAATTAGGTAAAAGAAGACGTGAAACACCTGGACTTCTCCAGATGACTCAGAGGTCATTGAGATGCTTGTATGTGGTGCTGGTTTATAGTCGACATCCTGTCAGTACTGATTACAGTTTGATGGATTAGAAAAGAAGTACCCTACCCCTAACCCTAACACCAAGTAACATCACATGTACTGTAGGTTATGTCTCCTCTCCTTTTCTCTTTCTTTTCCTGTTTTTAATGTCCTGACATTAGTTTACTCATTATGATAGCGCATTAAGGTTAGTTTTCCTTTCCTTTTTTTGCATTGCATTGAAGTAGAGAGGTAGGACACAGGTTTAATAATAGCTGTTTTTTTTAGTATCACATTACATAATATGCTCAGCAGAGAATACGCAATATATATTTATATAGCACTGTTGTCAGCAAAGAATTTCACCAAACGCCCATGCTGCCCTATTTTTGTAATTTACATTACTTTGATATTATTAATAAATCTTCTTGCAATCATGTGAAATAATTAATTTTACAGTAGCAGAGATAGGCTCATTCAATTCACTTTAGTTTTTTTAAATGTTATAGTTATCCAGTTGCATTAGAAGTGGGTTGTCATAGCAATGCTTTTTCTCTGTCCTGATATTGCCACGGGCTGTCATCTCAATGAATGTTTTCTCTCTCCTCCACCTTCAAAGTTCTTTGTGTTTTTGAGTGTCCCACTCCAAAATGAGTTTTGTGTTTAGTTATGGTGTAAATGTTCTCCAGCTGGGCTTGGTGTAATAAGCCCAGGTGTACTGGCTTACAGGCCCAACATTCAAATGACCTTTTACCTCTTATGTAGCTCAGTAAAGGTCAGCCACTCAACCAGCTTTTCACTGTAGACACAAGCTTCAAAATCTGTCCTCATCGTTCCATTCAGATGGATTCAGATGCTACTGCCATTTCTACGATAAAGAAAGAACCATATGTTTCCAAGACTAATTTCATACATCACAGCAACCCCCAAGCTTGTCTTGTATTGTTTGCATTCTAAACTCAGGCAGGGAAGGCAAACATGACAGGCAGAGCCAGTACTTATTTGCGTATGAACACCACCAGCTGCATTGGACCTGAAGGATTATCCTGGGTTAGTCTGGATAACTGCATCTTGGTGGTTATTGTCCTGTCTTATCAATTCTCTGTCTCTTTCTCTCGCTCTCTGCTATCCATCTCAGCAGCTCCAGGGTATCCTCGATTCTCAGGAAGTCTGGCACACACTTTCCTTCCCATGAGCCATTTGGATCACCATGCCAACAGTGGAGTTCTCTACGGGCAGCACCGTTTCTATGACACCCAAAAAGGTGAAGCATGAGATGATTAAAATTTAATCAGACAGAAATACGACATTTAAATCCAATTTATACAACATAGTATGGTGTAATTTGATGTGGGATATTGATATAAGGGTGCCTTGGGACACTATCTTGAGAGCTAAATAATCTAATCCTTTCATTGCCTTTTCCTTTCTTGACTAATGCATTTGACTTTACTTGCTTGCATTCCTCCCTCTAATAGAGAACTTCTATCTTCGAGGACTTCCGTCCCAGCCACCTCTCATCTCAGCCAACCACAGTCTGCCACCAATGTCCAGGGCAGGTTCAGGACACTCTCAGGGGTCCTGCATCAGAGACAGAGATCCAGGGGTAGGGACAGGTTTACATAAGGGTCTAAAAGAGGGTTCAGTAGAGAGAGGAGTGGTACCTGTCAAGGACAAAGAGCGGTCCAGTAGCAAACAGGATGCAAAGGAGCGACAGCAGCAACACCAACAGCACCACAGCCACCAGCCACCTCAGCCCACACACCACCATCATTCCCACTCCCATCAGCAGCACACACACTATCCACAGCACCCACTCCCCCTCGAGGAGGTCAACAGTCGGGCCCTGGAGAGACACAAGGCATCACTCTCGATGGAGTACAACAAGGAACATCCTCAGAGTATGGGCAAGCCCCTCAGCGCCTGCTTGCACAATGGCAAGATGCAAAATGGAGATGCAGGAACTGGAGCAGGGGCTAAAGCATCCATGTCCAGCTGTGGAGGGGAGAGCACAGCCCTTGGGGCTATGGGAGGTGGGGGAAGCAGCCAGGGAAGACATATGGGGTCCAGCGGCAGTAGTCGCTGCACAAAAGAGGGAGTAAGTGGGGAGATGAGGATCAGTGAACAACCTTCAGACTGTCTAGAAAGGGGTCAGGCACCACTCCACCATTCCCTGTCCTACTCTGTACCCCCACCTCTACACATGGGTTCTGCTGCTGGAGGGGCACATCCTCATCCACATCCTCATGCTCACCACCACACACATCCTCACCCAGGGGGCTTCCACTGCCTTCAGCTCCACCCTAGCCACCCACACCACCCACATCATTCCCACCATACACACCACCACCCGGATTTCTTTTGCCCACCCCCTCCTGCTCCTCTAGCTAACCCTGCCTCCCATGAGAGGGGGCCAGGCAATGTGGGACGTGAACCTAAAGTCACAGGGCCTACATTTGTGCCATCTGTGGCAGACCTGGGGGACAAATCAAGTGGTCCTTTCCAGATTGGTAACCCAGATTGCCAGGGTGTGGGCGGTGGAGGTGGAAATACCAAGGACAAGGTAATAGAAAAGAATGGAGGCAGTGGGCACCATAGTAGCTGGCACAGAAAGCAGCAGCAACAGCAGCAACAGCAGCAGCAGCAGCAGCAACAACAACAACAACAGCACCCATACAGAAAGACAGAGAAAGCACCAGATTGGATGCAGCCCCACCACCAACACCTTCAGCCCTCACAGCTTCCTCCCCCTGCCCAACTACAACAACCTCCACATCCCCAACAGCAGCAACAGGTTGTTCGATCACGCAGTGCTGAGTGTATCAACAGTGGTGTGGACATGGATGTGTTTAGACCCTCCCTGCCCCAGGGGCCCAAGACTGGGCACTCAGTCCCTCATTCTGTGAACACTTCTCCATACAGAGACTGTTCCCATCCAACACCCCAACCTAACTCCTCTCCACTTGGAAGTAAAAGCATGGGTCAACATGGTGGGGCTGGAGCAGCCCATGTTCCTGGTCCTGGAGGTAGCTGTTCCTTACAGAGAGATGGCCAAAAAGTAGCCAGGATACGCCACCAGCAGCATGGCAGACCTGGCCCAGATGCTCCTTCTCCTGCTGAGATGAACCAGGGGACAGGTCAGGAGCTGAAAAGAAAGATGGACATGTCTCCCTACGGTTACAGCAACAACAGTGGGCAGCACCACCACCAGCAGCCCCCAGTGCCACCCTGGGCCATGAGGCCTCCCCACCACATGTCACAACCTGAGGAGGAGCAGAGAAAGTCCTACATGGAGTTAGGGAGCACTGGTGGCCAACACTCTCAGCAGCAGCAGCAGCAGCAACAGCAGCAGCCAGGAATGAGCCTGCCCCCTCCCCAGCCTCCCCCAGCACCTCCTCTCATTCAGCAACAGCAGCAGCCACAGCAGCAACCTGAGCCCCAGGGCCCAACTCAGGGGGAGAGCAGTGCAATGAAGAGCTTACTGAAGTACAGCAACCAGCAACAGCCACTGCTCCTCACTCAGAAAAGCCCCTTTGGGGGGTTGGGAAGCCTCAAATCAGGTCCTGCTGGGGGGAGCTGCGCTCTGCAGGGCAACAAACAGACTTTACCTTCCAGAAAGGGCCCAGCCAATGACAACGAGCGCCCTGATTACAGTGGGCGCAGCCGAGAAATGGGAGAAACAGGTCATGGGGAAGGTGAGGTGCGGCAGCCACCAGTGGGAATTGCTGTGGCTGTGGCCAGACAAAGGGAGCCACCTTGTCGTTCAGGAGATGGACATCCAAACAGCCGACAGAACAGGGTACATCCCTCAGTGAAAGGTAAGTAATGTAGGTCATTGCCTCAAAAACAGAAGTGAAGGGAACCATTTTTTTTCTTATCTGTGACCTAGAACATAACTATAAAAACTAAACAAAAGAAAAGCAAAGGTCTAAAGCTGGAAAAGCATGGTAAATATTGGTGATATTGAGCATTTTTTTGAAGTGTGATGAGACAAACCTTCATTTTTGATGAATAAATTAAGCCTCTTGTATGGTATTTAATTCTTACTGACTTTTACTACTCATAGGTTTGATTATAATTGGTATCACAGTTATGCCAAACCAAATCTAACTTTAAGTGAACACTATTTCTCCTTCCTGTTACAAAATTTAAGTTAAAAAATGATTCACAGATTTTACTTGAATACTTAAATTCCCAAAAATGAATTCTGAATAACTAGCACGAAAACACAAGAAACAATTTACATCATGTCAGAATTACTAAGTTGGGCCCCACACCTGTACTGTTCCGTTGTTTGATTTTGACAAAACAACACTCTGTTATTTATTAAGTTCAGCACCCTATCAAAATAATTATCATTTTAAATATAGCATCACCACCCTGTGGCCTTTTGCTGCATGTCACCCCCCACCACATTTTCTGTCTAATCCGTAAGCTATCCTATTAAGAATAAAGACACAAAAGTCCAAATAACATCTTTACAAAATGATACTGCGTGTATTGCATGAGCAGAGAAAACATACATACAAGAGGTGGTGGCTGAAACTAGAAAGTAGAAAGTATGATAGAAAATCTGTATAACTGGGCAAACTAATAAGCTCCAAGTCTCTTGTGAGTCATGAAGTGTTT
>JAQFJB010000009.1:10377257-10387894 GCA_029874875.1 Naso minor
GAGTTCAGTTGAAAGTATTCCAACTCAAAGGCACTCCTATAGCAAGAGTATTTTTAACATATTGCAACACAATCTATTCTTATATAGATATTTCCTCCCGCTCTTCTCCTAATTTAAATTATTTTGCACATTTTAATTTTTGCATCTCTTCATTAGTTATAGGTCAAGTTTACAATTTCATAATTTGGTGCTAATGATTTGTAGGTAAACAGCTTTTTACATACACTGTGATTGGAGTATATTTAAACTGACATCCTTTCTTTTTGGCAGGTATAGGTCACACAGCCCTTCACCAGAATCTACCACCAGGTTTCTCTGCAGCCATGCCAGGCCCTCTGCAGCCAGTCCTGCCTCTGCCTCAGGACCCCTCTGGCCAGCTGGTGGTCCTGCCCACGGAGCCTCCTGCCCATCCTGCCACCCATCACCTGGGTATGTAACTTAGCTTTATTCTTTGTAAAGCCAAGTATACCAAGTACACACAAACACACATGGATTTGAGCCCAAAGTCTCTGACACAAATGGAAATCTCCATAAAGTAGAGATCATCAAACAAACCCCAGATATCTTCCACTGATCAGACATTAATTCAGTGTTATTTCGGTGTCCATTTATATAACTAAAGTCGCTTTTCCATTACATGGTACCAGCTTTACTCTTCTCGCCTTTTCCTTGGTTTCCCATTATGTTGAAGTACCTGGTACCTACTCTGACGAGGTTCCAAAAAAGCTGAACAGGTACTATATGGTGACATTAAACACTGTAGATCACTGACAACTTGTCAGAGAGATGGTGTCGCCATGACGACCAGCTACACTGAGGTAGTACTATCATTGGTACTATTATGTAAAGGAAAACAACCTCCAGAAAAATACCCAATAACGAAGGCGAGTAGGGTAGAGTGATACCATAGGGGTATGCGATTTGATGATATTAGACCGTGAACGATTAGAATGTGTCCACAATTCACTGTTACATAGAGGTCATTTACATCATGCATCAGTGCACATTCTATCTGTTGCAGCTCTAGGCTCAGACACACAACGCTTTCTTCCCTTAACCAAGTCACACTGTTTGCTACTTCCCTTCTAGGCCTCCCATGAATACATGCACATAAACTAAACGCAGCTAACATGTAGTGCCTTCTTCCTTTCCCATTTTATGATGAAAGTATCATGAACAAGTCAGAGTTGAGTCACTTATGTTAGCTACATCGGAGGAGAAGGAGGGGCTTGGCATATTTTGTTATTAACTACTGTCGGTGTCAGCTGTGGAGGTCCTAGACAAGCTGGAAAACTTAACGACATCGTGTCTGGGTTAATAAAATCAGCCACTGGTCTGTTAAGTCACACAGCCACAGTTTAGACATTAGCGTAAGCTAGTAACGTGAGTGTCAGGAGGAGGGGGGCTTGCAATTTCTTGCAATGTGTCATTTTAACCACATAAATAATCATCATTTCTGCTCTGTATCAGTTGTGTAAGCCTGCCATATGTTTGTAAGCAAAACCATGGCCCTGAAATTTGCCGTGACTTGTAAAATACTGGTATGAAAAACAAAAGAATAGTGATAAAATCAAGATTGTGATATTGCCATGAAGAAAATGGGATATGATATTTTTCCATATCACCCATCCCTAAGGTTCCATGTAATGAAAAAGTGACTGTATAAAACATAGTACTGTTGGTAAACAAAGTGATCCTGTAAAGACTGTTGATAAACTTCCCTTTAATGGTCCCACTTATATACAACAATTTCCTACACACCACCTGTTTGGCACAGCAGGAATTTGGTTCTTGGTGGGTCAGAGTACTCATCCAAAACTATACTGTATATGTACACCCCAGAACCTTGAAACATACATACTAATGCATACACAGAGAACCACACCAAAGCAAGAGGAAACATAGCGAGGGAAAAGATCTCTTCTCAAAGCTGTAGACACACAGTCACTGAACAGGCTGTGACATTTAATTAGCTCACATTTTTCGATGGTTCATTTCCTTCTGTGCTCCACAGGAGTTTCAGCTGAGAAAGGAAGTGCATCAACAAAAGCTTTCCCACAGGAAACATTTGTGTATTCAAGTTTATGTCTCTGAACAAGGATTGTTGGTGTGTCTAAGAAAAAGGGGGTGGAGGGGGAGAGTCAGGGGCAAAAGGCAAGAGTACAAAAAATACCACTTTTGAAGTTTCTATAGTGTGGGCCCATTACTCCCCAAATGGGACCTCTGTCTTAGCACATCACCCACATCAAGTTGTGCTGGTTCTAAAAACCACATAGCAATTGTCTATGGACATGGGAACTCAGCTTCCTGCTGGGCTGTTCTGCAGACCTGTGGTTTGGCTGGGCAGGTGGGACTTTTCAGCGGAAAGTCCATGCTGAATGCTCCAGCAAGACAAACGAGCATTTCCAGCCTCGTGCTTTGACCTCTAATCAACATAAAACCATCCTCATCTGTTCGCATTTCATCCTTGTCATGACTTTTTTCTTCAGCATTCCAGAAAATTCTCAAGGCAGTTCTTAAGAGACAAGTTTTCTTTTCAGAGCGGGGGAGTGTGGGATTGCTGCTGCCTGGGGAGATGTTGTTCTGCAGAATCAAAAATCTTTCCCTTTTAAATTTTTTTTAAGTGATTTTTTTTCCCTATAAAATGTGGATACGATGATTTTTAAATGATTCCTAATGATTTTACTGTTTTGAAATGAGTGTGTGGGTGTAGATGCTGTATTCTAGTGTTTTTGTGTATAGTTTTGCTGTGTATCAATTCAAAGGAAAAAGTATTGTGTCTATGTGCATGTCGTTTTGTTCTGAGGTAGTCCCTGTTGTCACATTCCTTCTTCTTTATCTCATTAGATGTGATGGAGCAGCCCGGGCTGTGGCCCCCTGTGTATGGCGCCCGGGGCCCACCCTCCCACATGCAGCATCCTGCTGTGTACTCCCGATCCCAGTTTCTACGGCAACAGGAGCTATACGCTCTCCAGCAGCACCAACAGCTCCAGCATCAGCATCAACATCAAACCCAGAGCCACCAGTCGCAGCAACCGCAACCGCAATCTCAAACCCAGCAGCAGCAGCAACACAGAGCTGCGCACGGCATGGACATGCAGCACCACGCCACTCACAATTCACAGGTGATTCATGTCAAGTCAAACCAACCAAGAAACATTACGATTTTAGTGTTAAGAGAGATGGGCTAACATAGATCTATCTACTCATCTACTCTATACAAAAGAGAAAATGACTCAAGCAGAATAAGTGAGTCATGACTCAGCCTCAGCTCTGGCATGATTATTTAGTCTATTTTTGAGTCTCCAAATATTTTTTCTAGGATTTGCTTTTCTCACAGGGATGGAGTGAATTGCTAAATTTAGGCTGTGGAGCATGTCTCTTTTTGTGTCAGTAACTAAAATGCAAGGGAGTGCTTCTTGCACTGCTAAAATACCCCTGTTTTAATTCTACAGATGCAGAAGAGGCCAGATGAGCCCTCAGTTGAACTAGAGGAACTCATTTCAGAACCCAGAACGTCTAAACCTGCCAAGCCCTACTCTTACAATCCACCTCAGAGGAACACTCCTCCCCCTGGGGCCTGTGCTGCTCACCTGTCCCCATGCTGCCAGTCCCCCTCACTACGACCACATCCTAAAAGCACTCCTTCTACACCCTGCCCTGCTCCCAGCCCTGCCGCAGCAGCTCCTCACTCTCCTGCCATCAGCCCTGCCCCACCTCAGATGCCCAAGGCGGCTGAATTGCAGGACAAGAGAGGAGAGGGGCAGCCGCCACAGGATTACCCAGAGTCTCTGGAGCCTGGTAAGCATTTATATGCACAAAAAAAAGTGTCTTAAAGTTTTACAGTTGCAATGGCTGACACATGACCTGCAGTACCAGTCAAAACACCCTTTCCCCTTTTCTTGAATGAGAATGAGTGTCTAACTTTTGGAATGGCACCGAACACTGATAACATCACTGTTGAAGGCCTTTCAGAAAACAAACAAACAAACAAAAAGTTCTGAAATGTATTAGAGCTGAGGTAGCCGGTCAATTTTCTGCTGTTGTATTATAAAATGAATGATGAAATTGAGGTATGAAATGAATGAGTGAATCAATGTATTTTGTGGGAAATAGGGGCGGGACTCTGATAAGCCATTACCCTCTCCCGTACCCTTTTCGGCCATGTGCTGTACTGTAAAACTGAAATTGTGTGTGATGAAGTCTGATTATATGAACGTGCCCGAAATTTAAAAAAAAAATCAGGCAAAAATTCCATTACAACCTTTCAGTACATTGTAATTCAGGTGGTCCGAAAGAGCACTAGACTTCTGCACCTCTCATTGGCTCTGTATACAGGCTCGAGAAAATGAAAACTATGACAGGGACTTTTCAGCCAATCATCGGTCATTTCAGAGAGAGTGTGTTCCTACTGGCTGCTCTATGTTGTGCTACTTAGCGACTGGTGGCATCGTACGAGCTGACTGGCTGTCGTAATAAGTGATGTGCCTTACATTATTAAACTGACCTCTGGCGACACGACAAGCAGAGTTACAGGCGACACCGTCAGCTGGTTTGAGTCGAGCTCAGATGGACCAGTTTACTCTGCTGCAACTTTCCCTGCAACCGTTCTGTCTCATCATGAATCTTTGGTGTTAACTGGTCTTAAAAGAGAGAAATAAAACGTGAGCTGGAGCAAAAACAGGGAGGGGAGGGTGCAGGAAAGTTGCTTCCTCAGGAGTCTCATGCTACAGCTAGATTGATTTTGAGGTGTTATGTACCGCAGCCTTAAATGAAAGATGCTCCACCAACACACCAACAGAAAAGGGCAGTGCATTTTAGCATACAGCAGCACTTTCTGCATTATATGCAACTGTAATTGGAATAGCCACTGTTGTTAATGATCCTTTTCTTTTTGCTGGTGTTGTGGTAATACGTGTGGGTGGCCTTTTTGGCAAGCCCATGACTCCCTAAACAGCACAAAGCTGCAGAAAATGGCTGCTGGCTGAGCTGGGGCTTTCCAGCACCGTTACCTCGGTAATGACTGAGAAACACCTCAGCAGCAGCCCTCACCTCTCCTCCATCCCCACTTGCCTCACACTGTCTTCATCAGCATTTATGTCTGGCTAACGGCCACCAAATGCAGGAGGAAATGTGTCAGGTGTTCTGATAAACCCAAGACTGGGCCCACTTCAAATCAAACACTCACACAAGTTTGGAGATTAAGGCAGAGTGCTTTTACTTTTCCTAATTTCTCCCCTTGTGACCTTGAAAGTAGCAAGGAAGTTAAGTTCGAAAATTGCATAGCATCTCTAAAAGTAAGGCTGCCTTTCGTTAAAAAATAAACTTTATGTTGTATTTTAGGTAAAATGTGACTTTCCAAATAACAGTCATGTGAGATGTTTTAGATGATTATCAGAATTGTATAGTCAATAATGACAATTGATGATTCTTTCATCTTTACTTCTTTCTCTCTATAGACTTGCCTCCTGGATACAGCTATCCTGCTATTGCCATGGGCTACAGGAACGGGCCCTCCCCCCAGGATGTTCGATTGGCTGAGCCAGCCGACCTGGAAGCAGTCCAAGTGGAGCCTGCTGAGCATGCTCCCCAGTCCCTATCCAGCCTGGGGGAAGAACTAGATTGCCAAGTCGCAGTTAGGCCCCTCCCAGAGCCTCCTCTACCGAAAGAAGTGGAGGAGGAGGAGGAAAGAGTGGTTGAGAGAGTTCTTGAGCAGAGGGAGGAGGTGGAGGTGGCAGCGGTGACAGCAGCCAACTATGTGCCTGGAGAGAAGGAGGTGGAGGAGCAGGGGCCTGCTGAGGAAGAGGTCCTGGTTTGCCCCCCTGCTGAGAGCCCAGTGTGCGAGGCTGCTTCCTGTCCAGTCCCCCTACCAACAGAAGAGCCTGAAAGGCCAGGAGCTGTCATCACCTTGGAAGAGGAAGAGGGTGATGAGGCAGTGGGTGAGGAGAGCCAGGTGGAGTCCGTTCAAAAGGTCAACATGCCTGGAGAGCAGGAACCAGAGCTGCCCACCATCATCGAGCTTGACCCTGCTTCCCCCGAACCTCCTGAGCCTCAGTCCCCAGGCCCTGAGGAAGCAAAGAATAGTGAGCAGCAGCGAAAGAACAACATGACCCCTGATGACGCATCTGTGGACTTTGTCTGTCTTTCCCCTGCCTCAGCTTCCGCCCGTAGCCCAAGCGAGGCAACTGTTGCTGTGCCCCACAAATCTCTTGTGCCCTGCTACTGGAGTCTGGAGCTGCTGATTGCTGCTGCCTTCTGTACAGACGTACCTCCATTTCCCTTGTTCCCTCTTAGCACCCCATCAGTTGTCCCGCCACAGCCCCACCCCCACCAGGGTATGGAGCTTCTGAGTGAGCTGGCAGATCTGGAGCTGCAGCAGCAAAAGCGCACCTGTGGGAAAAGCCAGGGTAAGGGACTGTGGGTCTTCCATTACTCACACACATTAACATGCACACAGACACACATTCATATCAGCAGAGAACGCTTCTCTCTCGTAGTTTACCCTCTTTTTCCTCTGCGTCCACTGAGACAAACTCCCATTCCCCCCTCAGGCCTAGCTTGTGTCGCTCTGTGTTTTCTCCCAGATACTCTTCTATACTTGCTGGTCTCTTGAGCCTCTGGTGGATTCTAACATGTCCCCAGAGAAGCTGTCTGTATGCCTGCTTCATCTTTGGTGTGTTAAAGGCACTTTTATTTTCTAAAAGGCTGTTCTAACGATGCAGAGGCCTCAGGAGAGGGAGAAGAAGCAGGAGGACATGGCTGAACTAGTAGTGCTGGGTGTACACCTCCCTTTCTCACTCCTTCTCGTTCCCTTCCAGCTTTCCTTAGGGAACTGTCTGTCTGTCTCTCCACCCTGCCGTTTTTTGATCCATACGGATGCACAAATGCACACAACCAAAGACACAATGAAAACTCACACACACACACACATTTAAAAGAAAGAAAAAAAGAGACGCACCAATTGGCTTCCCTCTCTCCCACACAAAACATGCTACTAAAAGTTAGTGTGTAATCACAAAAGCAGTCTGTTTTCAGCACCCTGGAGCATTGCCTGGCTAATTAGACCCCATTGTTTTAAAGTGCCCTTAAAAGCTTCCTTGTTTTTCAAAGCGCCATGTGTTTTTTTTTATTCATGCAAATAGATGTTTTGTGTTTACCACATCATCCTAATGCATTTAACTGCTCCCAAAAGAGGGTTCTATAAAAAGGGTATCATCAACTGATTTCAGAGTCAGTGATGTTGTCTTTGTGATGTGATACTGTTGACAGCTCCAGGAAGTGGCACATGTCAAGTAACAACAATACTCTTTACCAAAACAAGTACAACAACAAGCGTGAAGTATTTTTTTATTTATATATGTAAAGACATCAGACAGTGTTATTTTGTAAACAGTTTTTATGTTACTCATCTCTGTGACTTGGGTAATGTCAGCACTGTCGCTTGCAAGCAAGAAGGTCTTGGATGGGCCTTTCTGTGTGGAGTTTGCACAATCTTCCTCTGTTTGCATGAGTATCCACCTGTTTCCCCCGCCATCAGAAACATGTAAGGAAATTCTTCGGCGCCCTTGACTAAATCATTGGTCCCCTGGTATTGCACAGCGACTGCCCTCTGCTCCAAATAGCATGGGTCAAATGTAGAGAATGAATTTATGCCTGTGGGGATCAATAAAGGATAACCTAATGTATCTTCGGCTGCAGCTCCTGATATGCAGCCATTAGCTCAGTCCATTGATGGCAGATATACTAGTCATAGCCACGGGTAGGTAGGGCTATACAGGAGGAGCTCGGCCCAGATGGCCACAGACATAGCAGCATCTGGTGAGTCCACATTGATTTGACCTCTGAAATGATATGCTGCTGTTTTGTCATACTAGCTTGATGTGCCCAATTTTCCTTTAAAGTCTTTGCTTTTACTATGAAATAGTGAGAAACGTGCAAGTTTTTATACTTAATGTGAAAATGTTGTGCTCACACACAGAAACTTCCCCTACTCTTCTTGTTTCACTTGAAATGGAACTGTGAGGAAACAAATTAAGTTTAATTTAAATATCTCTCAATCAAGCGGACGAAGATGTGATGTAAACCAAACAACTGTTCTTTTCTTTGCGTTGTAACAGAAGAGGAGTTGCTCATGTTTGACCTCCAGAGCCTTGCTACCCTTGCCACAGCCCGAGCATTGGAGATGGGATCTCAAGAAGGCAGCAGTACAGGTGCAGGGCGACACTTTCCAGTCCGCAGGATCCTTAATTTACGAAGAAAATGCAGCTGGACACCTCGCAATGAACCAGTAAGACTGCAGCTACAGCATGACTATGTTTGCCCCTCAAAACACAAAGATCATATCAGCCTTTTTTTCAACCTGGTGAAGTCTGTGTTTTGCTTTTAGGGTTGTTTTTAATGTTAAAAATAACCACCATGATGTGTGTTAAAGGTTTGCCCGGCCAAAGGCACCATGGAAACAATGGATGGTCCTGAGCTCGCAATGCGTGTAAAGTTGGCTGAGCTACAGCGTCGCTACAAAGAAAAGCAAAAGGAGCTGGCCAAACTTCAGAGGAAGCATGATCATCAGTGAGTTTGACCTTATCCTCTTGTCCTTGAAGCTAATCTCCAACCCTTTCAATGAAGATATTTTAAAAGTAACTACTTGAATTTGCTTTTGCACTTGCTTCTAGTTGTCAGAGGATTCCTTGCTGTAGTCTTTGCTGCTAAAAAAAAAAAAAAAAAAAAAAAGCTTAGATATGCGTAGTAGTGTTTCAGAGTTTCTCTCTGTCCGTTTGTGTGTTTGCGTGTGCAAGCAGGAAGGAGGAAACACCTCGCAGCCCAGCGCGTCGGGGACCGGGGCGGCCAAGGAAGCGGAAGCCCACCCTCGCCACGGGTGCAATGTGCTCATCTGAGGGCCAAAGAAAAGTCAAGTGAGTATCTCTCGGCCCATCTACGCTGGCTGGCTACAGTCCAGTCTTGATAAGCCCCGCCGCATCACTGGCACACAGGGACTGCCTTTCAGCGGCATAAACAGGAAATGGGAGAACACAGCTGAACCATTAAAGGAAGTCCACTTGAGCTCTTCTAATCTAATCAAAATTGGCATTAATTGTATAACAGCATAATCACTGGCAGCTGAGTGTATGTATATTTATGTATGTTTGATATATGGACTACACATACCTAGAGAACCACTCATCGGCCTCATTAGGCTTTAGCCTAACTAATTTTGAACCTCAGTGGCATTACTGTAGTGCATGTTGAGCTTAGCTGGGCTGGGTGTGTGTTGGGGAGGGGGGGAGTGACAGGCAGAGGATGTAATTAGAGTACTGTGAATTCTCCTGTAATCTGTCCTAGCAGCAGGAATGTGGCACACCACTGCCCACCGGGGTCACTAGAGGTCCAAAGAATAACATGATGGCCAGACAGTCCAGGCACTCAAAGATAAGCCGACATTAAGAACTCTCATACAATCATGATGGGTGTATGAGTGAAAAAGACACAGGAAATTGAAGAGTACAGTGAGAAAAATGGCTAAATAAAAATAAAACAGGAGTAAGAGATAAATAGATTGGGAGATATTCAAAAAGAAAGACCCTATGCCGTCTCAATGTGTTGATTGCATTTCTAAAAAGTGCAAGCGCAAGAACAGGGGTACCATTGCTGTTTGGTGGGTGAACTGATAAACCAAAAGGGTTTAGGGGATAAAGGTTTGTTGTCAGGCTTCAATAAGCTTTGTCACAGAGTTTGGAAAGGCTTAAAGCACTAAATGTCAACTCGCAGCATTGTCGTCCCCCCCCCCCATCTTTTCTGCTCCCCTCTTTTCTTACTGTGGTTTTTGGGCTTTGGTCCACAGTGTTTCCAGCTGCCCCTCTGCGATGTCACCTCCACTCTCCTTCCACCCATGTACCCCTGGCCCCTTTGCAAGGCCAGCGCTGATCGAAATGGGGACACTGATGCTGGGTGACAAAGACACCCAAATGAAAGGGTAAGGGGCCAGGGCCCTGCAGCGAAGTGCAGTGAAGGGAGAGTGGGGGCTGACACGGGGAGATGAGCTGTTCTGCAGGCCACAGTAAAGTAAATTGCAGACTGTCTCTTTCTTGTGTTGAAATGTGAGCCACCGCTAGTCACAGTTCTGATACTAAACATTTACTTTTCTTCAAGGCCGCCTTGGCGCACAGCCCTTTGTTTCTGCAGATGTGTGTGCACCGTACTGCAAAGAATGACATGATGTTTCTGAACAGGGCAGACTGGGGACTGATTAGCCCCATGTTGCGTTACATGGCAGCATTGTGTAAAAACTTGTACTTCACCAGCCACTCATGCCTCTACCAGAGGCTGACACCTGGGTGTGATGGAGGAGGGCAGTAGGTCAGTGGGTAACAGCCCAGTCTTCTAGTATCTCCCTCTTTACCTTATTTTGCTTGTAACAAAGGGTGTGTGTGTGGCACTGGCTTCGCTTGCAAGTGTGCATTCTATGCATCTGTGAGATTAGGTATGAACGTATCGGTGCGCTTATGGGCATTTATGCAGGCGTTGTTTGTTTTTGTGAGTGCTTTTGTTATTCCTGTGGGTAGAGCACTGGGGTCCTTTGTGGTGCTGCTTTGATTGAGGGGGTGGCTGGAGAGAACTACTGCTTGCAGCAAACCCTGCTA
>JAQFJB010000009.1:10396944-10409909 GCA_029874875.1 Naso minor
CAGTTGTATCTAAACACTCATCGGATAGCAGCTGGTTCTAATTATGCCATACTTCCACTTTGTTGTCTTTAAATTATTCCAAAGCTATTTATTTGACTCTGACACCAATACCCCGATTGTCACCGTGTTCCGTCTCCCTTCCCCATGCACACAAACACACACACACATCCACACCTCATCAGTCAAAGGGTCCCTTGCCATGGCAACAGTAAATGAAAGCAACCTGAAAGAGCCCCCAGTGAGTGGCGGATGCTGGGGCTGTGTGCATTGTTGGAGGGAGGATCTGGCAACCTGCAATCACAAGCCCTCTATTCAGGCTCTCTTTAGTATTACTCAGCAAGTCAGGATTTACTGCATCATGGCTTCCGTTCTTTTCAGCCCTGACTGGCACATTGGCATGAGATAAGTGCCGCTTGGAAACGTGGCACAGTGGCTGCCCATGCACAATGCTCCAAGGCCCTCACACTGTGTGCGTGTGTGCTCACATGTATGTCTGTGTGTGTGCTGCCTGTAATGAATCTTAATTATATTTTTGTGTGGTATACAGGTCCTGGATGTACGTCCAGAGTCAGAGACTATGCTCAGCGAAGGAACCAGGGTTTGTGCTTACTGGAGCGAACGTTCACGCTGCTTATACCCCGGCTATGTACGCAGAGGTGAGATAAAAGCTTCCTCTCTCTCCTGCTTTCCTGTGTATTCTCCTCAACTATACTTATATTTGATTTTATGTACATACTAGAAACTTATAGGATTGCCCATTTTCCTGCACACTTGAAATTTGCAGGCGGCTCATCTGATGAAGGGAAACAAGGTGGAGTTATGGTGGAGTTTGATGATGGAGACAGAGGGAAGATTTCTCTCCCAAACATCCGCCTCTTGCCTCCAGGATATCAGATTCACTGTGAGTGTCTCATCCCAGTGTAACTGGTAATATTCCCCTTAATAATTAAGTGTATTATCCATCTTTTAGTAAATACTAGTAATCTGTTCCCCCTTGTGCTTAAGGTGGGGAGTCATCTCCTGCCCTGCTGGTACACGGCGGGACAACAGCCAAGAGAAGTTGTAGTCTGGAACAAGCCCCCATTAGTGACAGACCATCTGACAGACTCAACACTATCAATAACCTAATCAACAGCCAAACTCTAACTGTTCACAAAAGAAGACCAGGTAAGGATTACATAAAATTAAAAAAAAATACATTCCTGTGTCACATTTAATTGTTTTTACTGACATAATACTTAAGCTATCATGCTTACTTTTCGTAAAATAATTAAATCCTCTTTTAAGGCTGCAGCATTTCATTCATGACAATATTCCAAACGCCTCATGCATTTTAATACAGAAATTCTTCTAATTTATCCTTACATTTAGTGATATTTTTAAAAAAACATGGCTTTTTGAATAGCATCCATGACATTCAGTCCAACTAAATATGTTATGTAATGTTTTGTTTGTTTCATTTCACAATTCACATGAACTGTCCCCCTTGAGCAGCAGCAGCTTCACAAAGCTTTACATGATTTTTTGTGAGGAAACTGTGTTGGACAGTTAGGTACCAAATAAACTGGTCTATGTGAAGTAGGTACAAAAATGAGACACGGTCATGTTATAGAATTTGCAATGTACTGCTAAAAGATGGCTTTTCTTCATTCTAGGGAGACCAAAGGGTTCTGGGAAAAAACAAAAGCTGCAGCAGCAAGCTGAGAATGCAAATAAAAATCCTTCACCATTCCTGGGTTGGCCTTCGCTAGCCATCACTAGGAAGAGGACATCCGACAACCTTTTTCAGCTCAACGGGGCACCCAGGAAGGCCTTGAGAGGGAAGGAGGATGACCTGTTTCCCTTGCCTCAGACACAGCCACTGGGATCCGCCCCATCCAAAGGCCTTTTCAGCAGCAGCTCCTTTGAGGTGGACTCCTTCAGCAGTATTGCAAATGGTTACTCCTCCTTCTGTTCTCAGTCTTCTGGGCCAAGTCCAGTTTTATCTATGGGCCCCAGGAGTGGACTGTATGGCCAGAGGCGCAAGCAAGATGAGCATGTAATTTCAAGGGGTAAGAAGTCTGGACAAGAGTTTTTGGTCAAGTTAGATCATGAAGGAGTAACCTCCCCAAAGACAAAGAACAGCAAGGCCCTGTTGTTACGAGGTGGATCTTCCAGTGTGAGTGGTATGCTCCGGACAGAGGCTTACTCTCACCCAGTCCTTCTGGTTAAAGACAACAAAAAGGGTGGTGCCTCTAGGGTAGAACTTCTTGTGAAAGGATCAACACCTCAAAAAAAGCCCTCCCATTCTCTGCATCTAGGTGAATATGGTGACTTGGGCTTCAGCTACCACAGAGAGTGTCACAGCTCCTACTCTGATCTGGATGATGAAGAGGAGGAGAGGAGGAGTGCTTCACTGGCTGCAGCCTCAGGAGGACTAAGGACGGCTGGCCGCTTCCTTTCTCGCCTCTCTGTCTCCTCCTCTTCCTCAGGTTCTTCAAGCTCCTCCTCATCAGGCTCTCTCTCCAGTTCCAGTTTGTGTTCCTCTGACAACGATTCCTCCTACAGCTCAGAAGATGAAGACAGTTCTACACTGATGCTTCAGAGTTGTCTGTCCTCCCATCGGGGGATCCTGCAGCCATCTGAACCTTCAACTTCTTCAAGGTCACACCAGCACTCCTTTGTGGCCAAAGCTGTGGCAATTTCCAATGTCAAAGGTGCCTCCCCTGACCAGGTCTCCAACAACAAGTCCCTGAAGAGGAAAGAATGCACCAGCTCCCCTTCTAAACCATCTAAGGATTTAATGAAGAAACCAAGGATGCTTCCAGATGACACCTCATTTATTCCGAGACCCAAGATGTCTGCATTCCTTGCGGGACGACAAATGTGGAGATGGTCAGGAAACCCTACACAGGTGAAAATAGTATTATCTCTACTGCATACCATCAGTGTAGCAAAAATGTATCCTTCTTTTATCATATAGGTCAGGAGGGATAAAACCAAAAATTATTATAAAAGAAGATTTAAAGTGTCTGTTTTTTTCGCAGAGACGAGGACTAAAGGGCAAGGCCAGAAAGCTTTTCTATAAGGCCATTGTGCGAGGCAGAGACACAGTAAGAGTAGGAGATTGCGCTGTATTCCTCTCAGCTGGTCGCCCTAACCTTCCATACATAGGCCGAATTGAGAACTTCTGGGAATCCTGGACCTCCAGCATGGTGGTCAAAGTCAAGTGGTTCTACCATCCTGAAGAGACCAAGCTAGGCAAGAGGCATCGAGATGGCAAGGTAAGCCTTAATATCAGTGACAGTTTTATAGGGATTGTTGGTTGTTTACCGCATATGGAACTTACACATGAAAGTTTTTATTCTTTTTTTGTTGGTTCATACACATAATGACAAAATTAACACTGTCTTTTCTCTACCTAGCATGCCCTGTACCAGTCATGTCATGAGGATGAGAATGACGTCCAGACAATCTCTCATAAGTGTCAGGTGGTGAGCAGGGAGGAGTATGAATGTCTGACTCGCAATCAGAAGCCGAACAGTACCTCCCCAGATCTCTACTACCTGGCTGGGACGTATGACCCCACCTCTGGTCAGTTGGTCACTGCTGAAGGGGTTTCCATCCTGTGCTGAACCTCCATGAGGATACTACTGAAGGACTCCTGTGGAGGAAGGATAAAAGTCCATGACTTTACCTACAAGACCCTTGAGCCTTGGAAGACAACAAGTGTTCCTTGGGTATACCTCAAGGACCCATGGACTACATGTCAGCACCAAAGCAGGGCTGTCTGAGGTTACACACTGGAGTCTATTGGCGTCTAACCTTTGTGGAAATAAAGGTGATGTCCATCACTGGTTGATCCTTTCAAGAAGAAATAGTAGTATAACTGGGTCTTCCTGGGCAAATTCAATAAATGGCGTTTCAGTCGTCTAACTAATCTCTTTTTAATGGATCCATGTGATTGACAGCTTCATAACTGGTTTTAAGACTCCTGCTTCCAGCTCCTATCATATGTCACCAAAGGAGAGCTGAGAGTGTATTTGACTGTGCAAAGTACCATGAGGCTGAATAGTCTCTGCGGACCAATTCTTTCAAGGTTAGCCTTACCTAAGGGAATGGAAACGAAAGTGAGGCATGGGGCTCTCACGAGACCTCTTCATTCCAGGGATGTTAAAAACATGTATAGCATGTAAAGTTGATGTCTGTAAATATTTTGAATTTTTCCAATCAAGCCATACACTTCAGTACCTCTCGCCTGTCTTAACTGTTCAGGTGTACATTGTACAGTTCAATTATTGTATTGTTGTCTGTTGTCTATATGTACATAAAAGCTATTTTATATAGGAGTTTATTGTATATATGAGATGTATCTTTCCATGTTTGCAATTTATTTTTATATGGGTGTAGAATACATTACGTTATTTTTCCTTTTATTTGAGAAGTCAAGATTGGAGATGTTAGTGTTGCACTGCATATGCCCTGCTGAGACAGACAGAGCACAAACAAAGACAGAAGGATTTACTCTATAACAGGACAAGACTTACTTTCTCAGAGAGAGGGGTCATCCTGTTTAAAAAATAGGTCAAGTGGCTTTTTGTAAAAGTGTTCTGTTACTTCACATTTTTTCTTTTCCTATTTTAAAAACGCCTTTTTATTTATGTACCTCTCAGTTGGTCATCATCAAAAGGCAGATCCCACTAGACTGCAATCATGGGTCTAAAATGATTTAAGATTAATGATATGAGCATACCATTTTGACACAATAATTGTGTGTGATGAGTGTCCTGGCATCACTATAATCATGTCCACACAAATCAATTTAGAGCAAGACTGGGTCTCTTTATGAAAATGTGTTGCTGTGCATTGCACCCATGAATGCGTAGTTCAGCACATTATGACCTACAAAATACCAAAGTGTCTTTAATACCTTATTTCCTTTATTTAAATTTAAAGTATGTCAAGCACCTGTACTAAAGTCCAATCAGAAATCACTGGTAACTTATAAAATACTTGTCATCCACTATGTGCATATATATTGGCTTTGCATTGTGACAATGGTTTCTTGCACATGTACCTGCAGTTTTGTTTAGTGCAAACATATGCAGCAAAAGACCACCTGGGAGTGTGATTATGAAGGTCAAGGTACTGACAAAGTAAGATGTTGAGTACTGACAATTTGTTGGAATTACTCTAAGTTTCATCAGCCATCTGTGTCTATTTTGTACAGTAGCCTACATGCACATACTCGATGCTAACTGTGAAGGACAATCAGATTCACAAAGCAATGGACATAGAGTAGGTTCACTCAATCTGAAAATTACTTAAGATTATTTAATTTGTGCCAAGTACATTTTGTCTATTTTGTCTTGTTTAATATGCAATCCTGAGTATTCTTTGTTCACAAAGTTTTATTTTGTTCGCCAACGTTTTATTTATTGTCATTGTTGCTGTTTGTTCATGCCAAGAGCGCTTTATGAGAATGTGACATTGTTTTTCTTGGTGTGATGTCGCATTTGCATTTCTTAAGTAAAACTGGTCTTTTAGAGGCCATCTAGTGAAAAGAAATAAAGCAACACTGGATTCTTCTCATCCACAAACCTCTGTGAATTAATTTTGTTTTTCTGGCTGTGACCACTTCATCTTACTGCACCTCCCATTTCCCATCAACACATTTATATAAAACCAGCATTTTTGCAGGTACTATGCTACTAGTTCTAATATTTTCGGGACTTAGCTTCATCTAATTGTAAAAACATTATTTTTGCTCTAGTAAAATCCTCGAAACGGTAAAAACGCTACCAAACTTACCAATCAAAGTGTATCTATTTGTATGTGTGTAATTTGAATATGCTGGAGTAAACATCAGAAAGCCACTCCTTTGTGTAGGTGACAAAAACAGACATATTAGATGAAACCCTTAGGTTCTAAAATAGAAGAACTGAATAAAGTTTTGAAATACTAAAATACTGCCTTTGAAAGAAAGAATGCTTGGAATTTGTCATTCAATGGGACAAATAAACACAAAATTGATATGAAAGAAAGAGACAATATTTTCAGAACAGATAAACTTGGTCAATGTGCATTATAACCCTTTTCCACAAATGTCTAAGGCAGATTTGTTGGTGTTTAAAAGAAGCAAAAAGGGACAGGCAAAAGTTTACCTACTGACACAAATGGAGTAACTAGTTCAGACAAAGCACTTCAACCTTTTACATCATCAGCTGTCATCCGTATTATTTGGCTATAACAATCCCCAGGGAAGTGAGCCACCATGTCAACAAGGAGTCTTTATGACAAATTTGCACTTATTTTTTTTTGTCCTGCCTTTGCTGGTAATACTGCTTATACACTAAATCACACTGCTGATTTCTCTCTTCAATATACCCCAGCCCCCACCTGTTCTAGTTTCTTGTTATGTACTAGATGAAGTGATGGCAGTTCTTGCCTTGTTGTGCATTATGCATATCACATATCTCATTTATGTGTGTGAGCTGGTCTCTGTTCTTTATACCCCTTGGGGAGTTTTAATGTGCCCCCCTTTTTGAGGCTACTTGGATTCATTTGTAAAGCACCAAGCACAAGACCCTTTTTCTGCCAAATTCTTTTATTTGCTGCGATAAATCCTTTGATGTAAGTGTCTCTGGCTAGACTAAGTTTATGTGAGCTTTGAGTTCCTTAGTAAATAGAGACAGATCTGTCACAGCATCAAATAAAGCCTACAGGGTTTAGCTGCCAAGCTCTGTAAATATGATGTTGACTGATTCAGAGATAGATGTGAATTTTCGAGATTCATGGTAAAGTGCATTTCCCTATTTTCTTTTAAAACGATTTGGTTCTTTGTTGGTGTACATGTGAGGTAGAAAACTAGGAGATAGGTCCAAAAGCTAACTAAAACTATTACTTTGTCGAAACCCCTTGAACAAGTCTGTCAGCATTCAGTGTGTTAATGTTTTCAAGATTTGTAAATGTGTAACTTCTGTATTTGTGCTGCAGGTTTACAGACACATCTGTGGTATAAGATTGAGATTTTTTATATATGAGTACCATAAAAAAGTGTAAGATTTTATTCAAATTGAATGTTTGTTTCTGATCAAAATAAAGTCATTTTTTATATGCATTTTTCACATCTCTTAAATCGAGGAAAGATGTACAGGAGGGCGCTCTCTAGTGGAAGATAAACCACACTACATCACACACAGTGAGCTTGCAGACTGGAAACACTTATTCTTCCCTTTTTTAATTTAATGATATGGTATACTGTTATAAATGTGTGTTGAACAATAGTGCCATCAGTTATACGAACCCTTATCTCCTCTGGAGCAGGAGGCATATTCCTCTGTGCCACTCCACCATCCACAACCTACAGCATCTGTCCATTTGTATATATGCACATCAGCTTTAATAAAACAAATCTTTGTAACCCGAATCAGTAAAGCAACCACAGGTGTAGCCTGAAGGAGAAACAATATGGGTCAGTGACCTTTCTGTGCAGGCCTAGGAGTCTTTTGTCTGCATGGAGCCCTGTCTCTGCCACCCCTCCCCCCAGTGCCCAGACAGGGGCTAATGGCCACATCAGTCATCTCCAACAGCGGCCCAGTGAACACAAACAGCTCTGTTTACCACCACAACCTTTAGTGTTGACTATGGCCACTGCCCCGTATCTGAGCCATGGTCTTTGCCACATCAGCAGTATAGGGGTAGGAGGTTCTCCTCATCATTAGAGCTGAAGAAGAGGTTAAGAGTGGGTGTGTGGGGGTATTTAGTTTATTATGATGTTTTGAATAGGTTTTGCTTCATTTCATACTGCTTAGACAGTCAAGATAAGATTCATTAGGGACCTAATAAGCACAAATTATGTTGTACTTAAGATATTTTCGACAAATTGTGCACTCTGAATTAAGCCAACTATACATGCTGTATCTGGGAAAGATAAAGCACTAAATGCCACTAAAGCAATTCAATGCACCCAAGTTTTAAAAGCTTTACTCATTTGAATGTCTATAACCTAGATTCTATTACCTCTCACTTGACAGACGGGTCTGCCAGCCTTACTTTTCAGAGCCTGTCTGGTTCAGCTCATTCAGCATCCAGACGGTGTTGCTCAGTGTCAACAGGAGAAATGCTTCCCTGCACAAATATCTACACCTCATAAATGTCTCGCCCTCTGCTTGACCCTGTCTGGCCTCTGACTATGAGGGGGTTGAACAAGGGACAGACAGGCCGGTGTGTCTGTGTGTGTGGAAGGTTGAGGTGAGGTCCAGGGTCTTAACAAGGTGCTGGGAGAAGAGAGCTGGACAAACAGATCACTCAGATGCTGATTGCTTCGTTTTAGAGGGTACTGAGGACCTGATTTTCAGTTTTTGAGCATATCAATTGTGAAGCAGTTACAGAAACTGTGGTATAATCTCAACCATGAAGTAAGCAGAACTAACACAGAAACTAGTAAGCAATTCCTCCATGAAGTAGTGCAAATCTGCTGCCTCGGCATAAAAGCAAGAGCATGTTTGAGGTCTATTTGGATTCAAACAGATATTGAAGAGTGAGACTTGCAAGGCAAGCATTGTGTGCTGCCACTTCTAACAGCAGAACAATCCTGGACAGGGCCCAACCAATGTATTGGTTTGCCGATATTAGCGGCTGATATTGGGGCGCGCTCACACTTTCGCACAGTTTCCCCGTACCGTGCTGAAGCACTATTGTTCCCTCTCCCCTCTCCCCCACTGCCCTGCACTCACATTGCTTCAGCCTAACAGGGCCTGAGCATGCTTGAGCTACCTGACCTGTGAGTGCGACCTGTATTTTCAAATAATGAATCATCCTTTTTTTTTTTGTTTTTAAAAGTAGTAATAAGAAGTTTTTATTGTTATCTGGTATCTGCGATCCAAAAAACAGTCGCAGATTTCTCCACTGCTCTCTATTCAGACTTTGTATGCTGTTGTCTGCCTGAATTTAAGGTGAATCCTCTACAAACAGTCACAGCTACGTCGGCGCTCCATGCCCGTGCTTGTGCATGTGCATCTGTACCGTGTCGAAGCTCACCTTTTCCAACCGTGGGCCAACAAAGCGTGCTGTGCTTGGGCACAATGCGGAGTGCTCACACTAGTCAAACAAGCTGGACTTTGGGGGTCAAACGTGCTCAGGCATGGTACAGCTTGCCTGGTGTGAGTGCGCCCTTAAGCAATCACCGATGTATCAGAATTGCCATAGATGTTTTCTGATATACGCTTGTTTTTAAGGCCAGATAAAATGGTTGGTCTAGTGATTTAAAATGTTGTTATTATGAAGTTTGTCCAGCACAGGGCAGTCACTTATTTGACAACAAATAACGTGAGAGTGTTTGGGATAAAGTTTGTTAAGTTGTAAGACATTCTGCCTAAGCATGATTTAAGACTCAGTCTTTGAATAACTTTAAGTGAATGAAACCCCAATATGCTGATTGCGTGTGCATGTTTACAGCATGTATGATGGAGGGCCTTTAGAGGTGAGTGCTGAACCACCTGCTGTTTGCAAATACCTACACTTTCTCATATGGATATGCCAGACTAATGCATACTTGTGTCGCACAGACACATATGCCAACACACAGCCATTTCACGTACTGTGCTGTGTGTTGCTTGCCATGGCCCAGATCCAGCCATGCCACCCATAATCCATTTCTCTGTTGCTCATTAATAGTGGCTTGTAAAGATTCTGTATCAGCTATGCTAAAAGAGCTTTTCACAGCATTACACGGGATTACTGTTGCTTCTCTCTTCATATGTTGCTCACAAACTCTGATGTAATATCGCCACCCTGTCTAAATGGCACTGGCAAAATAAGAAATGTATGACTCATTTTCAGGGTCTTCTCTCTTTTTGCTAGTGGGTTAAGATTGTGTCTCATCCTTTTTTTAATCCAAAAGTCATCCCTCTAGCTTTCTACCCTTCTGCTGGGTAATACAACAGTAGCACGAATGAAAGAAAAAGAAAATGACAAGAAGAGAAATCAACATGTTTATCTGAGAGTACCTACACAGAGAAAGGTCTACGTAATTGTCCCATCAGAGTTTAGGTTTACAAAAAAAGGGGGATTTAAAAGTCACATGGTCTTTATCTAGCTTAGATATGTATCTGGTCATAACTGCTCAGGGGCTGGATGCCGTTTTTACAAGTCTGAACCCAAATAACCAAATCTTTTCAAGTCTCAATTTGTACCCATGATGGAGCTGTGGATAAAAGAAAGAAGTAAGGCCCAACTGATATATCAGTTTGCCGATATTATCAACCTATATACGTCAGATATATCAGATATTGGTGTATACGTTCTCTGATATGCATTGATATTAAAACAGCTTTTCAAGGCCAGAAAAAAGGTTTGGCCTAGTGATTTAAAACGATGCAATGACATAGTTTGTGTATAGTAGTAGTAGTAGTAGTAGTTGTGTGTCTGTTATTTTATAACTAATATGTGAAGTGTTGGAAATAAAGTTTCTTAAAATGTTAGATACTCTGCCTCCATTATTTTTTTGTCACAAGCATTTGATAACCACATTCAGCTGATTATATATATTTATTATCAGCCGATAAGTTGGATATCGGAATTTTCCTGCTCATTAAAATCGGTATCAGCACCAGCCCCAAAAATCCCACATTGGTTGGGCCCTTGAAAGAAGATGAGGGGCAGCCAGCAGCAGTCAGCTAAGCCAATCTGCACTTTCCAAGGAGCTGGCTGTCACTGTGGCTTATAAAAATCAACTGCAACACCTACATCAATTTGGTCTTAATCTAACATGTACGGATGTCTTTCTGTGTCCTTCTGGTCGCCTTACAAACCAACACTGTGCCAACAGCAGCAGTTGTCCTCTTGCTGTGTGCAGTCTACTGGCCCAACAAAAGCGGGAAAAGTTACAGCCTGTCATAAAAGGGGTCAGTTGCCTTCTCGTACCATCTCATTTGTGAGAGCACGACAGCTGGAAAAGCTCAATATCTCATAAATTATATAGACCCGTGGCCCTCTTTAGAGAAAGATCAGCTCTGAGCTCAATTAATCAGTTGCAACCAAATCAAATCGCATCAGTGCATTTAGTTAATAATTAACCAAATTCTCAGTATGAAGATTTCAAATGTGAGAAATTGGGACTGATCTCCGAGGTAGGTAATTGTCCCTTCCTTTAAAGAAAAAAATATAAAGGCCAGGTATTGTATGGGAACCTGAGGCTAGGATAGAGTCTTGCTTCTAGGTTCTTTCACAATACACACCCCTTTCTTTCCACACCTTCCTGTGTAGTGGTGTTTGTGCATTCCTGAGTCGACAACCCCTCCGTCTAGTTCTCTGGGGTGTTTACCCCCTTTCACGGTAGCAGGGAAGCAGCTCCCTCCATCCCATCTCTGTTTACATTGCTCTTCTCTTCTATTTACTCTGTGCTCTAGCGCCCTGGCGCACCGCGCTCCAAACAGCTGTTCCATTATGGAGAGAGCAGGCGCTTCAACCGCACAGTGCTGCCACACAGCACTCTCTGACAGCCCACCACGGTCGCTACCATGATGACTGCCTGGCCCGCTGGCACGCCTGCCATTGTTACCATAAAGCTCAGCCTCCTTCAATGCCAAAGTGGCTTCTGGGCATAGAGTCAGCCAGGGCAACTGTCAGAGATTGTCGTTGAACCGCAAGACAAATTTGCCAAGTTTAGCTTTTGATTAAGTGTCTCTGTATTGGATGTAGTTTTGTGGTGATTTAAACAAGCAGCAATCATATCCAGATGATCTAGAATCAACTGGCAAACATCTTTACAATAAAACAGAGCTTTTAAAGTATGTCACAAAACGTACTGCATTTTCATCATTTTGGCACAAGTGCCCTATATATCCTGCTTCGACATGACATCACCCATCGGGGCCATTATCCCACAGAGCATGATGATCCTTCCCACGAAACACTTTTCCTTGTTTGCTGTCAGGTAAAAGAAAGACTATTGTCTAACTGACTGCCTTAGGGTCAGACTTTACCATGAATCTCCAGTGAATTATTTTTACCCTTTGCATGTTCTTTTTTTCTGCTGGTGTGCACAGCTAGTGCTGAGTCAGGCGACAGGAAACCAGGGAGAAAGGCCACCAAGCATCCTCAGGCTCCCAGTGGGCTGCTACAGGGCCCTGTGGCTGCAGGAACAGGAGACACTCCATTTATCACAATACAATAGCTACAGCTTGGGGCCAGTGGAATATGGGCCTGTCTGGTTCTATACACTTTATATTCCTTCATGTCTATACAAGTGAACTGGCATCAGTGTGCACATGTGTCTCTCCCTCTCAAGTTGTGCCTGTGTATGCATGATTAGTCGCGTTTCATAGCAATACAAAAAGTTAATATTTAAATATGGTACAATCTCATTCTTTGACTGTGCAGCAATTCTGCTGAGTGAAAGGAATGCCAATAACAGGACAGTAGACCTCCCTCCCATTCACTACATGTGCCTTTTTATTTGGTTTAGCCTGATTAGTATGGCTTTTTTATCGGATAGCGCTGGAAAATATTGCTAGAATAAGCATCTCACATCCGCCTTCCTGCATCTGTTCTATTGCTTTTTATCTAATTGCCTTTATATGGTGCGACGAATAAGATATCACTGCTGTGGGTATTTTTGCAGAAAGAAAACACTAGTAGAATTAAGAATGGACTTTTATGGATGGGCCTTAGATGTCGGGTTGGGAATCAAAAACTAGCTCCTGTTGAGACCCAGCTCTTAATGCTTCAATCCATCTGAATTGTATGAATCCCAATATTATCAGTTCCTCTTATGAATGCCAGCATGTTTTTCGGTTAGCGTTAAAAAATAAAACTCGTGCATCATGACATCAACACAACAGTACCTATTTGCATCAACATGGACAAGAGGAAGAAAATATCCAAGGCATGGCTTCATTTCACAAATAAAGACGAAAACAGTGCCACTTGTCATGTGCATAAAATAGTCATTTCAAGTTAAGGCGGGAAACACCAGCGGTATT
>JAQFJB010000009.1:10417643-10438798 GCA_029874875.1 Naso minor
AAAAGAGAACTTAAATAACTCTAGAATGAAACTAGGTGAGGGGAACAGCAGGCACCTCTGTCTAACATCAATGTTTTGGAAGGAGAGCAATTTAAGACTTCTTTTTTTTTTAACCTTAATACATGTATATAGGTGGTTTTACATGTTACCAAATTCAGTTATGAATGAATAATAACTATCTATCTACCACAAATGTGGTTTGTACTTAAGCCTCAAGAGCCATTGGCAAATAGACACACACAATTCAAACGTCCGGGCAGGGTGAGATTTAGGGCCCTATGAAATCTGTCTTATTTTTTCCTAAATTCCATTGTTTCCGTTTTAATTTATTCTGTTTTTAACCTAATTTTACCATTACAGAGTGTGTGTTACTAATGTAAATGAATAAAATGTTTACAATTTAATGAGAAATAACTGTAAATTTAATGATGCAAGCAACATTGCCCCAATAAGTGCTTTAAACAAGCAAAATAATGCATACACCATAAGCCTTGCATTGCTTTAAGCAAAAATGACTGCAAACGAAACAGTCCATTTTATTTGCATGTTTGAAATAAATTTTTCATATCAAATCAAATCAAACAATCTTCGCTGTTATTGCACCGCCAGGGGTCATCTTTACTTTAGAATCTGGATGCACAAAATTCACTCAGCAGGTTGTGAAAAGAATGCAGGCTATTAAGTTAACATTAGCTTACCAATGACGCATAGAAGTCATTCAGAAACTGCTTGGCTCCATATTTTGGGGTAAGTGATGAGAGTGATGAGTTTCGTAGGTTTTTTGCTGACTTTGCCGGAGTCGCAGACGGCTCTTTTCTCGACATGCTTGCATTGTTTGGAACGGGGGGGGCGGCAGTGTTTGCGAAGTGACGTACAGGTGGTTACACGTATTAGTGACCCCTTGGTGATATTTTCCCCAGATAAATGTTCCTCTGTCTCCCGAAAACAGAATTTTAGTCAGTTTACAGTGGATTCCACGATATTCCGTGTTTAACGACAGATTCCGTTTTTATTGGCCAATTCCGTAATTCCGTCCGTGATTCCGTGATGGCAGAAATCTTAGGGCCTTAGAGATTGTTAAAAAAAATTTGCACGCCCGAATAACCAACTGCTGTCTCAATCCTGGGGGAAACATTGTCACCGGTATTACAACTTTTTAAAGCTGGATAAAAGGCTTATACTCATGATTTACTTTAATGGTAAATCATGAGTATAAGCCTTCATGATTAGGGTTAGGGTTAGGGTTAGACATCTTTGTCACAAGTGTTAACCACATTCAACCAATATTAAATGTATATAATTTTGGTCAATATATCGGATATTAGAGTTTTCTTGCTCCCTAGTATCAGTATTGGCATCAGCCCCAAAAATCCCATATCAGGTTGGGTCCTGTTGTCTTACATGACAAACAGGTTAAAAATTTTCTTAAATTAACGTAGCAGTCATCATCTGTAAGGTTTTGCACTTGCACTTTTTTCTTTGTTCCTTTTTTCTTACCCCATGGCTCCCTTACTAACAATCCCTCTAACAGATTTTGCTGGGACACTAAACAAACATTCTCCTCTGGCCCCGTTTACTGGAACTTGGGAAAGACTGAAGCTTTCGAATCAGCATGGGAAGGGCTATAGTGCGCAGACTGTATTGCCAGCTCCCAGTATTTATGCACTTGTGTGTAAATCACTCTCTTTTACAGTCTCTGCGTGTGGGAATGCAGTAAAAAGTGAGGGAGGAGAAATGCAGTGCGACGTATGTCTGGCTCTTGCAGAATGGCAGAGCTTGTGCATAAACCTCTGAGTGAACACACCAACATGTGGAGACGCTGAAACACGTGTTTGCACATAAATTACCACGTATGCATGCACATGCACACACGAGCACCGACAAAAAACACACGCAAGGATAGTGAGAATTAGCCACGCATGCAAGATCACATCCACCTAGACATTAGCTCAGACACAAACAAGCCCATTTCTACAAACAGACACACATACCTGTCATTGTAATTCACATGATCATTCTCTTTATATGGAAGAGACAGGGAATTGTCAGAATGGCAGAAGCTGAGGCCTCATATTAACCCTGCTGTCAGAGCCAGTGAGCAAAGGATGACATTAACATGAGCGCTTCTGTCCCTTAAAGCTCATCTTGTCTGCAACAAAACTAGAGCTGAGTCTGCGTGTGGCTGTGCGCAGTTTAATCAATGAGAAACTGCTTTTATTGCTTATTTACAGGCTGCTTTGCTTTAGAGTTGAGGGAATCTTTGTCAATAATGTTTTGCACTGACAAGGATGTAACTTCCAATGGATTTATACCACCTTTTCTCTTTGCATGATCAGGTCTTTGTCTTCTTGGAAATGAGCAAAGGGAGGGGGTGTTTAACAAGTTTGGCTCACTCTAAAAACAAATGACAGCCTACAAAACAAATTTGGCATTACAACCGAGTATTAAAAGGCTTGACATTTACCAAGGCTCATTTATATGGCTGCCCATACTTAGCTCATTGGCAGCCCCAATTATGCTGGGTAAAGCAGGAGTGAGAAGGCCGAGGCTGGGATGGATTGAGGCTGGGCAAACACAGTGGGGTGAGCCGTTAACGGCCTGTGGGAGGATTGTCCTGTAGATGAATGAACACCTGGATTAATGGGGTCAGTGAGCACCGAGCTGCTGAGGAAGGAGAATCCCAGCCAAGGCAGCCATTTTACATTTTACTTTTACAACATGTCTCATGGTCTGTTTTCCTCTGCTGGTTTTAGAGGGGGCAGCAAGAGGGTCCCACGGGGCACAGGAGAGCAAAGAAAGGACATTTTTTGGACCTGTGCACTGTATATAGGACATGAGCAACGGGGCAGCCAGTTACACAGTTTTGATTTTATTTGTGTTCAGCCATTTCAAGGACACGACCCATAAGAGAAACTGCACTAGGTTTATAATGATGTACAAATATTTCCATAAATGTTAAAGAAAATGTAACAGCATTGACTTGAATACAGAAATGATTCCTGATTAGATTTTGTTGTGAAGAGATCTACTGTCTTCATATTGTGGATTTTTTCAGGGGTAACCAAAGTGTCTTTTTTTCTCTCATTAGTCCACCCCAAACAGCATTTTGAGAGTATCCCACGTCCGTATTGTGACTTTTTTTTCTGGTGCACACTGGATTTACAGGCAGGGCAAAACACGGGGGGGAATTTGAATTTGACCATTAAAAAGTGGGATCATATCAAACATTGAGGATTATGGTGATACTGAGTTAGCGGCAAGTGTTAGCCTTCTTTTTATCTTGGAAGGCCCCTTGCCTTCTTTATCACCCCAGTTACCGGAGCAGGAACAGCAGGAGGTAGGGAGGAGAACAAAGGATAGGAAGCTGACAACCCTGGAACTACTGATTGAAACTGCTCTGGGCATGACGAAAGTCAAGTGACATTTTGTCTTAACATGGATAAAATGTGATTGCAGATTGACACAAAAATACAAAGTAATATTATTATTTTTTTTTGCAATTTTCTTGGTGACTATAGTTAAATAAGTGAACAACATGACCAGGGATGTGATCGTGGACTTTAAAACATTTGCACCTTAAGTCATTTGGGAGTTATATGGGTTCACTTTGCAAGTAAGACAACCTTGACTCTTCTCTGAAAGTGCTTTACAGTGCAAACTAAACAGGGAGGGTGCGGGCCCTTTAAATGGAGCTCTGAGTGCTTGGCAGGCTAATAGATGCAGTCTAAAGGTGCTAGTGGAAGGCAACCTGAAAAATGGTCTTATCTGAAAAGGTCCAGGACAGTTATAAATGAAATAATCGTGCTCTGCACATTACTCTATGTTCATGCCCTCGGGGGGAGACCTCAGCTCACCATTTGATGTGTGCGAGTGCATGTGTACGGCGGCGTGTGTGCACGCACATGCATATCCCTGTGTGTTTGGAAGTAACCACCCCTTTTTACTCATGTTTATTTTTTTTCTTTCCATCAATCATTTTCTCTTAGACCTAACGGCAAAGTTTTGATTATTCCTCTGACTTGCTTTTAACCAGGAACTCCAGCAAGGGATATGGCACAAGGAAAGAGAGGGAGGAGTGAGAACAAGTGCAAAAAGAGCAGAGAGAAAGAGAAATTAAAGACATTCAAGTCACAATATGCAATTTGGCATGGTCACCGGACCACCACAGTTTAAATGACATACAGTTATTGCTTATAAGGTTCCAGGAGTGCCAGGCAATCCAGAGATGCAAGGGAGTGGGGACATCTGAAGGACAGGAGAAAGACTGTCCTCATTTGCTGAATATTATTTTCATCATCAGAGACTCATTATGTCCTATCATCGATAGTATGTTCTTACAACACTTTCTTGGCTCTTTTCTGTTTTGTATTTGCAAGAAGAAGCAGGAATGGAAAGCTGATTAAAGATCTCGAAAACCCAGTTCATAATTCGAAACCTGCAACATATAAATCCATTAACATTTTTCTTATAATATGTATAACATTCTCTATCTCTAGCTACATTTTATCGGGGACCCAAACTGCTGACACAAATGTGTTTTACAGTGCCACAACAAATAGTTGTTAGGGCATGTTTCCTATTTTCTATGATCTTTACAAAACGTTTTCATATAGAGTATAAATAAGTGTAATTTGGAAATAATTTGCAATACTAATATTAATTTACCAGTCTTTGTTTTAATAGTATACCATTTTGCAATTAACAAAACATAGCTCAGGTGACTGATACAAAAGTTCATGAATGTGTAGACTGAGACACTATTCTGTCCAGGAAAAGGATGAAAGGATGAGATTCTCTTCTACTCACCTCCAGAAATCAATTTGCTGCTCTGTGTTGTGCATTAGTTCAGCTTTTACTTTGTGCTGAAGCAGCTAAGCAAATCTTTTCTGTCACCACAGTCAACACTGCCACCTACTGGACATGAATCAGTTGTTCCAACCGTAGAAGCATGTGTGCACATTTGCATAGAATTGCAAAGTTGATTGAAAGCTGGGCTGTCTCCCCAAACAGATAATCTGGTGCTATATTTGGCATCCAAAAACAAATATCATTCACATAGCAACTTATAACTTGCATCTGTACTAACTAATTCCAGTGCTGATTGTGGTCCCACTAGTGTGCTGTATCGTTCAACTGTCAGTAAAGCCCTGTTTCCACTGAGTGGGACAGTTTGGTTTGGTATGGCATGGTACGCATTTATCTTGCGTTTCCACCGTCAAAGGGTACCAAAGGGTGTCAAGAGGATGGAGCAACACAGACTGCAGTCCATTAACTGCAAGCAGGCAAAAAGCTGTTTTTAAGTGTTATCCTTACACTGTCACTCAGGGGATTAAATTAATGATGAACATATGATCGGTGCAGAGATTAAACGCTGGCGGTAATGTTTCCATAGCATTTTAAAACATTAAACAAAAAAGAAAGGATGCTTTGCTGCCTTTTCAAGTTGATTTTTTGTCATAAGTTCAACGTAACTGGTAGAAAAAAGATCACTTTATTCAGTGAACCGCTCAGATGCATCTTTTAGGGTGGAATGTTTTTGAGTTTCGTCATGAATTAACCAGCCCACCTTAACTGTCAATATGACAACTTGAAGAGGTTTTCAGAGATTTTATTTGTCACACACATATCGTACAGGTTCGGTAGTAAAATTTCTGATTTGCCTTTCTTACACGACGACATACGCTTTAGTAACAACTGGATCTTCAAACACTTTATAAAATGTGCATTAATTCCTACTGGTTTATACAGGCGAAAGGTATTTTTCATCTGGAGAAAAAGTTGCAGAGCACCATTACGGAGCGCTCCTGCAGCACAACACGCATGCATCCGGCATATACTCCGCCCACAAAGTAAGGGTACAATCGGCAGTGGAAACGCAAGCCAGATCAAGGGGTACTATTCCAAGGTGTACCGTACCTTACCAAACTGATCAGTGGAAATGAGGCTTAAGATGCTGAGATAACCCGAGTTTTCAGTTCCTAGTATGGTCCAAGTTTCAAAAAGACTGGATCCTAAAATTCTGTTATGCAAATCAACAGTCTCATTTGTTAGACTCTGCCTGCCACAGTCATATCGTTTAAAGTACAAATAATTTCGGTCGTGTAATCTCCAAGTCCAAACCAAGATTACTTAAGTGATGTGACTGCAGTGGTTTTAACAGGTTTCATATATTATTTTGTTTTGTGACACTCCCATTGTATGACAAATAAATAGACATTTTAACATGACTTACATGTAAAATTGGTGTAATGTCTCTTTACATAAGTCTACTATTGCATTTTCTCTTAAAAATCTAGCAGTTCAATTAGTATTTGAAAATAATTTAACAAGCATGGACTACTATCACAAAGTTCCGATTATAAATACATCAACACGCAAAATCGTACTTTGTAAGTGGGACTAAACAAAGTTGAGTATGATGGATCAATGGATGGATTTATGATCCTCACAAGCCTGAAATAACCCCTGAAGTATCTTGATATTTGTCTCTGAAACTGCAATACAAATAAACACTAGCAAGATGATTTTTTTTTTCATTCATTTACACTTCTATAATGGTAAAACTTTCTACAAGTGAAATCATAAACCATAGTGTACTGGTACAAGGCAATGCTGCCACCTAGTGAGCACAGGGTGAAAACACATTAACTCTACAGCAAAATGAAGGTTTGTTTGTCTCTGTTATTCACACAAGGCAACACAGAGCAGACCAACCATTGTTTGATCAATGAATGAGATTCTGATTACTGATTTTTTTTTCTTGGTTTTCAATATCGTTTGGTGATTAGAGACTTTTCTGAAAGATTGACAAATTAGTAAATATTAAAGTATAAAAACACATTCGTTTTGATTTAATCAAAAAGAAACACGAAACCACATAAAGAGTACAAAGCTGTTTCAAAAGACTGTGACTAGTTTATGAAATCTCACCAAAAGAGTTTAATCAGGGTGGCTTGTACACCTGACCTCCAGTCTTTTTGCTGTTTGATTGGTTCGTTAGGCTCATTTAAAGGCTGTGACTCGTAACCTGGTTAGAGTGGATCAACTTAACCGAGACCTCTGAAAAGGTGGTTCTCTGTCTGCTGTCAAATAGACTGGTGCAGTTTGTTAGTGTTGTGAAAGGAAACAAACCAACCACGGGATCTTAAGGAGGCGGATATGTCATTTTCACATGATTACAAAAGCTAAACTACTCACAAGTTTATCTGCTGATTGTAAAATCTGTTCAGGAAGTGATCTTGTAATTGGCCTCTATAATCCATGTGAGTATTTATGGAAATCATTATGTAACCATGGTAATACATTTGCACTTGAGTAAGGTATTCTTTATGATTAATAGATCAAAACTGCTCTGCTTGTATCCTTCACTGCACACTTTGTACAGAGAAGTTCATTAGATCCATTCTGTAAGACAGATTAATGTGTAAATGTGAGGATAGCAGCGCACAGTTTCTGACACTCTCTCCTGTAAGTCATTCATTGTGCTGCACACTGCTGTTCCCATGAGAGCAGTTGTGTAACAAATGAACAAAGGCTTCAAAGTAAAAACTTCGGCTCCTCGCTCTCATCTCAACAGCTGGTCAATCAATGCATCAAGAGGGTGTGAATATTTCATTGTCAGAATTGAAAAGTCACAGAAACTGCAAATTATAATGTAGAGAGGTGTGTCTTAGCTATTCAATCATCCAGCAAACATTTGTGTGATGCACTGGCGGCTCTACACACCTAGACTGGCTTCCAACACACAACAATAGAGTTTCTTTTCAAGCCTCCTTCTGGATATCTGAGCTCCACACCTTGTATGACAGTGACTACCGATCCAACCTCAACAAAATGGACACTGCCCTTAAAGCTAAGGCAGGCAGTTTATCTTTGGTGTCATTAGGCAAAAATTCCATAACAACCTTTCAGCATATCGTAATTCAGGTGGTCTGAAAGAACTCTAGACTTCTGCACCTCTCCTTGCCTCCGTATTCAGACTGTGGTGGGACTTTCAGACTTTCACAAAAACAGATGGTGCAGTGGATTGCTTACTTAGGAGTCTCCTGCTACAGCTGACTTGATTTCCAGATGTTGCCTACCCCAACTTTGACATGTTTTATACATATTGGCATCCTAGAGCTTGTTCTTTGGGCTATAACCTACCTTTGCACTTAGATTACAACTATAGATTTAACCTGTATGGTGGTTGGGGATAACAATGCTAGTCACTCTTAATTGTCAAAGCTAATATATGAATGCACTTGCCTTTAAAGATTATCAGGTAGAAATAATGCCCTAAGGATTTTACTTGCTCGTCTGAATCACGCACTTCGGTGGTTTTAGTACTTACAATATGTTCTCCTTGGCATTACCCTCAACATCCCTTGGAACCTCAGCAAAAGAGGGTAGTAATGCTCTTACAAAGGTTGATCTGAGCGTGCACTGTGACAAAGGTCATGTGACATAGAGTCATGTCCTCTTTTATCAATTGACTGGCGGAATAACAAAGGTGGATCTGAAGGGATTATAAGGAGTTAAGAATCAACAAAGTCAAAGTGGAGGAAAGGCAAATAGGCATTGCTGGCACATTCAAATGTGTGCTATTCAAATTCCCTTTGGCTCTGCTCACAGACTACAAATTTAAATATCTCTCAAGACAAACAGAAATATTGTTGCTATATTGCTCCTCTAGACCTGCATGTACTGTGGTGAAAACTTACAGAAAGAAACCTTTGTACTACATTTAGGGTTACGACTGTGCTTCTAAATCAGTCAACCATGTACACTGAGCCTGGTCCAATGCAATGTGAAAGAGTCTTTGTGAGTACAATTTTAATCTTTACATCAAGCCTTGAACGAGCATGAGGATGCTTTATCATGGATAGGAAATGTTACTTAAAATGTGTTTAAATTTAGGTCTACATAAACTATTTCATGAAAAACTCAATCTTAGACTAAATCTGATCAAAAATGGATTCTAAAGAGAAGGGTAAGCAGTGGGGAAAAACCAAAAGCACCTTTACTCTCTGGACATTTTCCAATTAGGCAGTGGGCCACCAGCAGATCAAAGCTAGGATAATCCTAAGGCTGGATGGCAGGGCTACTAGTATAAGGACCTAAATATGAGAGTAACAACCATTAGGGAGACATGCTGATAAAGAAGTGTGTCTCTGTGAGTTACAGGGGAGGAAGACAAGGGTGAGGAAGGAAGGAAAGAAAGAGATGAAAGTAAGAGGAAGATAATGGAAGACATAGAGAAAGATCTCTCTGAGCATGTACTGGAGAAGAAGAGGGAGGAGGGGTGGTGCGCTTGTTTGTGACGTCAGCGGCTTGTTGGATTGAGGTGCTGTGTCCTGCTGATTTTAATCCTAACTCATTAAGGAACTGAGAGCAAGTGCCTGCGCAAACCCTCTGGGGAAAGAGAGAAAGTGACGGGAGAAGGAAGGAACATCACACAATCTATCGAGGGAGATCAGTGGAGCTAATTTCCGACTTGAGAGACAGAAGAAGGAAGAAATCAAGCATTTTCATTTTTGCTTTTCAGTCTCATGCCTGCTTTCCCTCATTACCCTTTCCCTTGTTTGTCCTAAACCTTCCTTGCAATATCTACGTGTGGCCTAATCAACCATGCCTCCAAACGGAATTAACAGGGCCCTGAAGCTGCAGTTTGGCCTCATCAACTATGAGAACCGCTACCTGACAGCTGAGGCATTCGGCTTCAAGGTGAACGCCTCAGGCATCAGCATGAAGAAGAAACAAATCTGGACCTTGGAGCAGGATGAGCAAGACAGTCAAGTAGTGTTCCTGCGCAGTCACCTGGGACGTTATCTGGCCTCTGACAAAGATGGGAAGATAACATGTGGGGCAGAGAAACCTGACCCTGAATGTCGTTTCCTTATTGTGCCCCAATCTGATGGTCGCTGGGCACTGCAATCAGAACCTTACCAGCGTTATTTTGGAGGCTCAGCAGACTATCTGTCCTGCTTTGCCCAAGCCATTGGAGAACAAGAGCTCTGGGCCGTCCACTTGGCTTTACACCCACAGGCCAGCCTGCTCAGCGTGGCACGTAAGCGCTATGCCCATCTGTCGGCTTCAGATGGAGAGATCTCAGTGGATAGCAACATTCCCTGGGGAGTGGACTCCCTAGTCACCTTGGTATACATGGATGGCAAATACAGCCTGAAGACCTGTGACAGTCGCTTCCTCAGCAATGATGGGAAACTGGTGAAGGAGAACACCAATACCACTAGCTTCACACTGGAGCTGAAATCTGGCAAGCTGGCCTTTAAGGACTGTGATGGGAAATATCTGACCCCAGTGGGTCCTACAGGAACGCTGCGATCTGGCCGATGCTCCAAGCCTGGAAAAGATGAGCTTTTCGATCTCGAGGAGAGTCACCCACAAGTAGTTTTTCAAGCGGCAAATAAAAGATTCGTCTCAGTCAAGCAAGGTAATCATCCTATGACGCATTCTTGGGGGGAAAGCATTTTTTTGTCATAATCAAGCCTCTGATAGTAACAAGTGACATGATATTTCTAAAATGAATAGGAAAGAATAATAAAGGATCAGACAAGAAACCAAATTGAAGTACTGTAATATGATGTTCACAGTCCAGCTCCACTGAGGAACTTTAAAAAAGGAAATGACTTTCACTGTGACTATGACTTTCACAAACAAATGGGAATGAAGAAAACATGGGGAACCTGTGAACATGTAAGCTTAACATAGCAAGAACTACTCTCAGAGGCACCAAGCTGAGTTCAGACTCTTCAAAGAAGAAATTACATATATAGCATCATGTTGTGTAGGTTAATGTAGCACTTTTGGCAAAATGAGAGAGCAATTTCCTCCACTATGATTTTATGATAACCATATAACTGTTATAATTCTTTGTGGGCAGTCTGAGCCGTCGGTGAGATAAGGTGAGTTTCAAGATCCTTAAAAGAGCAGTGCAAGATAGTTTTAAAAGAAAGTTTTCAAATGACTTTTTGCTGACCCTTAGGTACTAGGCTTATGAATTAGTCGATAACTAATACCTAATAAACCTAATAACCTAGTAACTAGACCTAATACCTTAGATTACCTAAGACGTTAGCTTTAGACTATATGAAATAACTACACAACAAAGCACAGAAGAGCACATGATGTGGCTTTTGATGACAGGAAAACTCCTGAATGGAGCAGCACCAGTGCTGGGTGTCACATGCATGAAGTGATTTCATTGCAGTAACCAAAACGATGGTCAGAAACATTTACTAACTGTTGAGAGAAAGCGTTGCCTTTCCTGTCTACATGCTGGAGCCAGAATGGTTGACAGACGCACTGTGGAGGTAATTGTGGTAATGGGCTTTGTCATTTCCACTGCGTGTCCATTGAAGATTAAGCAGCCTGCAAATGACACAAGGGCAGATCTGTGCCCTATGGGTGTCAATTACATCAATGGACTTTAAGTCTTGCAGCTGAGTTCACTCTTTACAATCCTCCATAGAGTGAAGTTTTCTTAAACATGTGGATCTATATAGGCCAGTGTGGTGATGAATTGACAGCAAACAAGAGCTACAGCCAGGCCTTACTACACAGTTCAGCTACCAGGTCTCTTGTCACTCTCAATGATGTGATCTGCTCTTCTCTGTACAATTTTTCAAACAATGGGAGAAGACAGGAGAGCAAACAGTGGTCTGATGCAGCTTTTAAAGCTTTAAAAGTCAAGTCAAACAACCAAGCATTCCTGCAAGCCTTATTGTAGGACATTTTTTGTAGTGGAGTTGCAAACTAGCTATACAATGCATAGGTAATATTGTAGTTTTAAGTACTTAAGGAATGAGGTTCTCAAACCAACTTGAAGGAAGTCTTAATTTCCTCATTCAAGAATTAGGGGTGGGATTTGATAAGATTTTATTGAGACCAATGACATTATCGACTCTATCGATTCCTTATCAGTTTTTTGTGTGGATAAAAAGAAGGCCTACACAGGTTCTCGGTATCAGCATTTCAACTGTTGTACTATCACAACTATTTATCAATGAGTTTGCTGTTGACAGTCCGCAGGCTGTACTGCCCTTGCAGCTGAGTTCTGCCTTGTTCATTTCAGCACCATACTCCTGGGCATTGATAAGAGGAACTGATAAGCTTGGAGGCATACAATACTGATTCCAATTCCAACTTGTTATCAGTTCTCAACTGGAACCGGTTCTCAATTCCAATCCCTAGCAAGGACACAATTATTACTATCAGGACAATTTTTAAACAACATGACACTTCATTCTAATAAAATAGGGCAAATCATTTTTTAACCAAGTGTTTGGCCTTGTAGCAGTTCCACATTTTTTAAGGAACAAGGCACTGAAAGCGGCTTAGTGGGCCCTGCAGTGCAGATTTGCATTTCACCACTCAGGGAATTACGGCAAGCGAATGAACGGGAAGGGTGGAGGGGTGACTGCTGGGGATTAGGGTTGTAACAGGCTTAAGAGAAAGGTTAAAGGATATTTCTGTGGCATCTAATTTGAACTACAGCAGACACAGTTAAGTTATACGTGTCTGTGTATTCTCAGCCACCTGACACACCCCACCAGACACAGTTAATACATATGGATTAAGTATATAACACTACATTGGCTGAAAGGAGGCACTCAGTTTTAGAGAATGGAGCATCAACTGGTTCACTGAAAAGATTGGCACAATTGTAAGCAAATTTTGTTATTCAGTATTTGTATTTGTTTCAATTACTTTTTTGTGCAACACAGATCACATGAGTTGGTAGCATGAAATTTTGCTTAAGACGATGGTTTGTAAAGCAAGGCATGGGAACATGCAGAGCCAGCAGGACATAAAGCAGGGTAATTGTTTAAGGTGATTCTCTGCCCAAGTTTTATTTTTATGAGACTCTTTACACACCATAAACTTGAAATGAGAAATAGAGTCCGGTAATGTTTTTAAGGTGGGTAAAAAGGGCAAAACATCCAATCCTGTAGCATACTTCACCTCTGTTTAACCTTACTGAAGCTTTTGTTTTTAACGATAAAGACTTTTGATTGTTACCTTTTCAGTCTAACAAGGGTCGTTGCTGTCAATTCCAGAGACGGATTTCACAGAACCAAAACCATCATTCAATTAATGATTAGTCAAAAGGTTGAAAATTAGCACAAAAAAAAATTGCAATCTGAATGGGTCTGAATCAACTTTTATCAAACCATCATGTTTTTAGATACAGTAATGCATGATTAAATAAATATGAATAAATGTAAAAATTTGCAGTTGTTTTATATTTTGCGTTAAGAGATCACAATCAGAGTTTCATCTGTGAAGCCCTGAAGTGACACGATGCCAAAGCACCATACATTCATGTCACACATTATTACGCCTCCACTAGAGTCAGTGAAAAGCCAGTTTAACACGTGTCATAATGGATCATGTTGTGTTGCACAAAGTTAAGTCTAGTCAACCATAATAATTCAGAAAATACACTGACCAAATTTACGGATGAAGACAGATGAAGATGTAATAGTTGTCTTTACTTGGGTGTTATGTATAAACATTATATTAATGGCATCAAGATATTTTATTAATCTCCAAAATAAAATTCAGTTTGACCTAACAACATCTGGGGCCAGATACAAAAATGACTAGCTATGTTACAAAAAAAAAAAACATGCATGCAGCATTTCATCACATAAACTGGTATTCATCAAAGAAGAATGTGCTGTGAGAATGTGTGCACCTCATGCATACTTTAGACTGGGTGTACACAGTTTACAGTTATAGATAGCTGCAGGTGATATGATAATATGGGCCAACTACTTAATCTTGTAATAATTGATTAACAATGGTATTTTAGGTTGTTTGCAAAATCCAGATTGGACTTTTTTTCTGATATGGCTTTAGCGACATGGATGCTATAAATAGACACATTTGTGCTTAGAGGACTTCATATATGCAAAAACACTTTCCTGTAGAAAAGGTCTTAGTTCATCTGGCCTCTGTTGCCTGCGAGAAGCCAAAGCCTCGGATGAGTCATTGTACTTATCCCAATGTGCAACACTAGACAAGGAATGGATGCAATTAAATACAGCATTACCATTGCATTATGCATACAAGTATCCTTGGCAATGCCTGAGAGAGTAAATGACATTCAAAAGGAGGCAAATGGTATTAAAGAGGATGAAACATTGTAATCCATCATTGCTTCTAATCAAAGGCGCAGTTATCGAGTTTTTTCATCTCTTTTTGCCAGGAGTGAGTATTTCAGCCAATCAAGATGTGGAGACAGACATGGAGACCTTCCAGATGGAGATTGATAAGGAGACCAAAAAGTCTATGTTCAGGACCAATGGTGGATCCTACTGGACTCTAGTGTCACACGGAGAGATCCAGTCAACTGCCACGGAAGTGTAAGTAGCTTTTAAAAAAAGGAGCCTTTCCATGTTTTCATATACTTCATACCTGAAACCCCATCCATGTCTTTTTCTTTTCTCAGAGAGGTCAACACAATGTTTGACATTGAATGGCGAGGACAAAGAGTCGCCCTCAAAGCAAGCAATGGAAAGTATGTGTGTACAAAGAAGAATGGGCAGCTATCAGCCGTCAGTGACACAGTGGGTAAGTGCTTTTAGGCCATCCACTCAGGATTCAATACTGAAAATGTGCCCTAGGTACAGTTTTTTCCCCCATGCATAACAGATGAATAGTATTTATCCTTTTTTGCAGGTGATGATGAATTATTCCTGATGAAACTCATCAACCGCCCTATTCTGATCCTTAATGGAGAGAATGGATTTGTGTGTCACCACAAGAACTCCAACACTCTGGATGCAAATAGATCTGTCTATGATATTTTCTCGTTGATCTTCAATGACGGCGCCTACAATATAAAAAGTTAGTTTTTTCATTGTGCACAACATACAAGGTGTGATCAAAAATGTCAAAAACTGTTTCTGTTACACAAGAAAGGAGGGCTGAAGAGTTATATACATCTAGCAGGTGCAAGAAACAACATTTGTGTGTAAGCAGTCTGACGAACAAGCTTGATCATCATCAGTACTAGAGTTTTGATGTTTTTTATGTGTTTTTGTGATCAGCAGTACCTGCTCATTTTTTTATTTAACTATGGAAATTTCAGACGACAGCTATTTTCAATAATGCAGACTTCATTTTGGGGAACAGAAAGAAGTTAGTACCAAGGAGCGGGTGCACTGTCATGTATGGGAGCCCAGCAGCCATCACACCACAGTTTAGGTAATTTTGCACCTAATGTCTCCCTCAGACACCTAAGAATATTACAGTATTTCTCAGAGTTAACAGTCTGACCCTGGGAGACAAATTTACTGTGCATAACCCTGAAAAAGTCAAACCATCAGTCTCTTTGTTGCACTTCTGACCTGACTCGCCTTTGTCTGTCTTTGAGACTGCAAGCCTTCTATTGCGGAGATTCCAAACTCTGTTTGGTCTCTAGGTCACAGCTGTAGACAGAAGTCTGGTCACAAGTATGGATCCTCTATATAAAGTTTGGGTCATCTTGGGTCTGTTGAAGGAGATCTATGAAGACTTAGATATGGTGCCAGGTCTGCTCAGGACTCTGTGCAAATACCAGTGGTCACATGTAACTCAGGTGCTGATGATGATCAAACATTGTAACTTGGAATATTTGATCACAACAGGTACTGCTTGCACCTGCAACTTGCATATTATTGTGCAGTTCGTGCTTGACAGAACAGTTTTGGAAATTGTTGACCGCACCTGATACTAAGTCTCTGTATATCAATAAATCTCTTTGGTGCTTTAATTTAGCTGGCAAAAACAAAATCTGCTGGTATCCCTCTGCAGGCGTGAATGGAAAGTTCTGGTACATCTCTAGCAGTGGCCTCGTGTGCTCAGATGGAGAAAAGCCAGAGGACTTTTTCCTTGAGTTCCTGGAACACGGACGAGTCGCAATCAAGGGCTCCAATGGCAAGTACCTTCGGGGAGACCAAGGAGGTACGCTAAAGGGTGATGGTACAACCATTGATGCATCTTCTCTCTGGGAGTACTGATTCTTTTTAATCAGGGTCCTCAAAGAGGGAACAAGAAGACGAGGCATAAGACCCGCTTCTATCAGCTCAAATGAAGCAGACTGATTGGGTTACATTTTCCTGCCTGTTTCGATGCTAGCTGCAAGGTGCCCGATACCATTGTTTGTTTTGTTTTACAATTGGAAGGAAGCGAACACTTTAGAAAGATACGTGTGGTTTTTCTTGTAAATGTTTGTTTTGTCTTTTGAATGACAATGCCATGTAATTTGTAATTTGCAATGTATTTTAACAAATACACACAAACTAAGACAGTGGCTGTTACAAAGCTTTCAGACACATTTGTTCAATATAGGTACAGTGTGTTGCTGCCTTTGACAACAGTAGGAATCCTTAGTCCTTCTGTTGCTGTTAAATTCCACTAGGTAAATACTCTAAATATCTTCAAAACCTTAAAAGGTCTCTGACAATTGGTCCCTCTGTCAAAATCGATACAAATCTTGAAGTGAGTCAGTCACAAAAACATTCAAACACTTTCTATAGCAGCTGCAGCCAAGATCAGCACAAACACATTAGCAATCCACTACACTGCAACCAATCTCTTGACACCTGTTAACGCTTTTAACAACTTCATGTTTTAAACTGAAAGTGGCACCAGCTGCCACTTGTAGAATACAATACTTAAGGAAACAACACACGATTTTGCAGTACATACAGGAAGTCTTTAAGGTAACTAGCCAACACTTCCTCCATCGATTTCATAGCGTTTTGACCTATTTATCCACCACAAAGGACAACAGTTTCAGTTTCCTCTCTTTAAAACACACAAATTTATAGATACAAATTTAGGTAAAGAGACCTTAGTAAAATATGTTTATCTCAGTCATACTTCTGTAACCTCTGTTAGCAGTCCCACCACATGTTTGCATCTTGAAATGTGATTTTAATATTTTGATATGGTCTATTACCACGTTAAGGTCTGTGATGTCACTTTTGAGCACCACAATAATGCACCATTGTCTTCAAAGACGTGAATGGCTGATGCAAATGGTGTTTTCATTCATCATAATAGGCCATAATAGCTAGCATTAAAACATAGTATGACTGGGCACCTCTTTTATGTGGAACAAAATGTATCCAGAGAGGACTTAATTTAGCATCACTGAAATACCTTTTTTGTTTTTTTTTTTTTAACTACACATCTAACACATAGATGTTTTTTTTAAAGATCAGACATGTTCAGGAACAGGCAATACCAGTAGAAATACCATATATCCATAACAGGGACAAGCAGGAAACCACAGGGGGAGCACATTTAAAGTTTTTGATGGACTTTACATCATTTTGATGTACCAGGTGTGAACTCAGAAAGTGCCCCTCTGTTCTGCCTAGGGGCCTTAAACTATACCACACTCTTTATCCCTTTATACCCTGTTCTCATGTTCAGGTTTGGGTGGTAAGATTATGATTATAATGAATTTTGATGCCAGATATTTTAACATATTACTGGAGTATGTATTGGAATTAAAAAAAAAACCCTCAGTAGGTCATTACAACATTGACGTCATGCAGTTGTAAATGTGTTTGACAAAGATCTTAAAGTAATTTATGTATTCCGTGGATTTGTCCATAGATAAGAAATTGCCAAGAATTTAATTTGCAAAATGATTGCTATGTGCACTCCCTTTTCCCAGTTGTTGTTGGTCAAAACCAGCTCCAATGTGTCCGCAAATTGCTCCTTCAGACAGCTTTGGAGTTGTAGGAAAACATGCTACAGCAACATCAATTTTCTCATCCAACTCTGGCTATGACAACTGTTTTTCACAAAATGCTGAAGGGTTCCTCTAAGTGCACCCTTAGGCAGCACAGTCCTTTCAATGGGGATCTTTGTGCAGATTACAGACTCCTGACACTCTGGGGCACAAGTTGCCCAGACTTTGCTGGCCCAGATGTTGCTGTGCAGCACAGAAGACAAGCTTAACCTGTACACAATTTATCCTGCAGATTTATGTCAGTTGTTTCTAAGGAACAAACACAATTTCCGGTAGTTCAAGTCTAATGTCTAAATCAATGATTTTGTGATGTGTACAATTTGCAATTAATAGAGAAACATTTTAGAAAGCAAGGTCTAAATGGCTTGGTCAACTCTGCGTCTTGTATCAGCAGCATCCAGCCATATTTTAGAAACTAATGAAATAGATGTTTTAATATGTTTGTTTTCTGATGATGATGATTTTTGAAAATCTTGATTACAATAAAAACTTGACAATATCTTTGTTGACTTTGAGACTATAATTCTATGCCAAGTTATAAAAATGAGAGAGGAATTTGGCATACATCAGTTCAGATGGTAGTACATATGTGGATCTAATAACTAAGTGGTTCAAGGCAAATATTAGTTTAGCAGGAACATTCCTTTAAATTATGTCATCTCGCTGTGCTGTCATGGGTTAATGACATCTGACTGGAGAGTTTGTGTCACCAGCTATTTTTCCCACTTCGCTCAACCCTTAATATTTAAATAATAATGGTGTTGGATGGAAACACACGTTAGGTCACGTTTTCCAATTTTCTGGAAATTTGGCGAAAATCTACACTACTCTGATTCATGACAGTGCTACATTAAGGCAGCATGTATAATAACAGGACCCTGAAACTGAAGTAGCTTCACCGAATTCAGACATCATTCACATTTTTATAATCACCTGTGCATTTCCTACAGTGTATGGAAAGTTACCCCATAATTTGGATACGGAAATACACTTTAGTGTGACACCATGAAAAAAGCAGCGCGATTGATAGCTGAAGGCTCAGTGACTCAATGACTGTATCCAATCTAGACTTGTTAGTCTTAGGGTCCTGATATTGGCTAGCTCATGCTGGCTCGTTGAGGGACGTAAATGCAAATGAGCATATAGATTGTGTGCATCATCACTTACAGTAATTGCGTATGAGTGTGTCTCCCTGCTTCCTCTGGGTGAACTATTTGAGAACAATTTACATCCACAATGATATTGTTTACTGGCACAGCGGAGTGATGTTATCCAGGATAAATAATCTCTGCAGGAAGCAGTTATCAGAAATGCAGAGAGCTTATGGAAGTCACATTTACATCATTAACAGGGCGGAGAGACTGTTTATTTTTGGAGACATAATTATCATGAACTGTTGATAAATGCGGCTTCAGCAGCCTCACTGTTTCTTCTTTTTCTTTCATCTTTGTGTGTGTGTGTGTGTGTGTGTGTTTTGGGGGGGCTTGTTCCACTTGTAAGTTTCTAACATGTTTTAGTTTGTTGGGGGGGAAACTGGCTATAAGGTCCTTTTAATAGCTGTTCTGAAGCTTTTCATGTTGTCACATGATCTTACAGTATCGTAGTTGTTTAAATTTCCTTTTTTCCCCCACAGCATTTTAAGGCCTTCATGTTATAAATCTGAGGTTTGTTGCTCACTTTGGAAACTGGTCCACGTCGGTGCTGATGTGAAGTGTTTGTTTGTTTGTTTGTTTGCTTTGTAAGTTTTTCAGTGAACACAAGTGACAATTATGCTGCACAATTCAACGTGACATACTTGATTTTTGTTCTTTCTTTTCTCATAAAATCATTTAAATGATTTGTGACATGCTAAAATGTAGTAGGCTATAAATAAAGGGGAGTCATAGTGAACTTGTTTTATTTCATTTTATGTTGTCGGGGGGCTCTCTGCAGTCTACACATACATTTTCAGCTGATACTTTGTCAAGAATAATAACAGCACACCTCTTAATTAAGCTTGTTACAGTCATTATTTTACACTTTATTCTGAAAAACGTGAACCTGTTCCAATGTAAACATGTGAAATGTAACATTTCCAGATAAAAATGTCTAAAATGGCTCAAATCTTTTATATATTTTGTTGAGTTGTGTACTCAACGTTGTCTTAAATGTTTCAAGAAATGTTCAGTCTCAAAGAATAAGGAAGGAAAAGGTGTGTTTCATTTAATCTCCTGTCAGCACCTTCTGAGGTAACACCAGTCAGAGAGTGAGGACAGAAGTTTGCAAACGTGATTAAATATAATATGAATAATCAGTCAGTCAGATTGATTTTCCTCCGTAGTGGTGGCTGTTCAATGGAAAAAACAAACAAACAAACCCCTCAGGATCCCATGCTACTCAAACTACATCTTTTGTGTTGTATTGTTTTTTGATTGAGAGACCTTGCGTGTTTTAAAATGTATTTAATTTGCTTACAGCATTCATAAGCTACTCCTCACACTGGACCAGGTGATGCTGTGGCAGCAAAATCCTGAGGGCACTGAACTGTGTAGGAGCATCTTTTCTTGCTTTTAAATTTTATTTTATTTATTTATTTATTTTTGCCACAGAAAGGTTCTAACATCTTAACTAAGTCTTTCTTTAGAGTGCTTGGAAAAATCTGAAACTTAAAAAGCTAATTTCATGACACCAAGGCAAAATCCTAAAGCTGTTGAAGTTCATGTGATGTGATCAAAAAACTGAGTTTGTGAAAAGGTTGTTTTCTCAGTTGCTGTCTCTGAGGTCAAGCATGAACTGAACCTCATGTTTTATTTCATTCAGTTCAGTTTCCCTCTGTGTCCTGACATGTTTTTCAAGAAAACATCCTAAAAATGGCCTTCTGTCTGCTCTCTGTTACAGATGTGATCCAGCTGTTTTATTCAGCCACCTGGCTCGTACCTGCTCAGTGAGCAGAGACGCTGGTAACATCAGTCTGTTGATGTTCCCGTCAGTGATCCACCTGTTCAGCCCATCATTTGGCCTTCTCCCTTCAGCCATCAATCAATTTGCTCTCCATCCCCCCTCTTGCACCTCTGGTGAAGTGGGGCCACTGCCCTTTCCGCCGCTCTGCATCTGAGGAATGTGGCATGCAACAGACCCAGCACACACACACACACGCACACACACTGAGAGAAACATACCCCCAAAGGCAGACTCGTACAGCCGATGTGCAGAACAGCATTTTTGAAGGCCTCATACTCAAACAGTCATGTTGGCTTTACTCCTCAGCTGAGAGGAGATTTAGTGGCTGTAATGATGAATTGGTTGACAGACAATATTGCATTCTAAATATTTGATGCAATACTTCATGGACTACATGTAAAAATTGTACAAAGTCAGCAAGAAATGTGTCAATATCATTGATGACAGTTTTAATATTTGA
>JAQFJB010000009.1:10550462-10562815 GCA_029874875.1 Naso minor
CACATGTCCTATAGTGTTTCTATACCCTGTTTCAACATGAATGGCAGTGAATGGGGTTTAAAAATGCAGTCTGAGATGTACTAAAGCAGAAGACAGGGGCAAACTCTGCTAATGGTGGGAAGTCAAAGAGAGACTGGTACGGTCATTGAAGTTTATACGACAGCGTAAGCCAGGACAACTCTACGGCACCACCATATTTTGACACACACGTTTCTTCTTTAACAAATATTGAATTTAAAAACTGTAGTAAGCCATGTTGCAATTTTGATGAAATTTTAAATAACTGTGCAGCCCTTTCCAGGCAACTCATGCGAAAATTTATCGTAATCGTTTCAGAGCCTGAAAAAAACTTAAAAGGTTCAGTGTGTAGGCTCTATCTGTAGAATACAGCAAAAATAAGATTTAATATTGCAATGTAACGTTTTCATTGGTGTATAATCACCTAAAAGTTTGACGCAATTAGATCCTACACACTGGACCTTTATTGTGAACAAACTGGCCAACTGAAGCAGCTGCTCTTGTTTTTCTCCTTCAGCTGCTTTGGCTTCATTCCACACTGACATTCAGCCACATGTGTCAGCACAAAGCCTAACAGTCGCCAGCGGGATGAGAGCCATTTCCACTACGTAGGTGTGTGTCCTCTTAAGAAAAATAAAACACTCCTGCCTCGAGTCGGGCAGCATTTACGAGCTCGATTCAAGCACTCACAGGTACGGCTGTGCTCCTTTGAGAGTAAGTAGTTGGCGAGAGGCGGTGTGTAGGTGAGACACTGCACTGTGGAGTTTAGGAAGCAGGTGTTGCCCAGGTTGTGGAGGCCGGCTCCCACCCTGTACACGCGCTCCCATTTGAGGGTGAGCTTGTTCCCTGGAAAGAGCATCTTCTGCGGGGCGGGGATCCCATCGCTCTGGCCCCCAACTACGTTCTCTGAGACTGAGGGAGGAGTGCAGACATTATCAGAGGTATACTGGAAATAAAACACACTTTCAGAGTTAATAATCTGCTTAATTTTACGTTCAGTTTGAGAACTTACCTTGCCTCTTTATTTGGGCAGGCTCTATGGCCTTCTGGCCTGTAGCGCCCTCATTCCTGGGGTTGAGGATCACATACTTGTTCTTCAGGCTGTCCAGCTGATAGGAGAAACCCTTGCTGGCAGGCTCAAACTCTATCTTCTGCAAGAGGACCTTCTTGGCAGAGGAGGCCAACAGTTTGTTGAGGTCGCCCTCATCGCCCGTCTCCTTTCGACCAGGTTTTAACGCCTCCTTGAGTTTATCCACTATCGGCATCGTTGGAACATCACTGCGGAGGAAGTCGGATGGAGTCAGCGTCAGTCAGTGCATTAGGCGCACACATTAAGCTGCACAAAGCAATGCTTATTCCGTTCCTTCTCTGGAAAGGCTCAACCACATGTTATCTTATAAATTCTACACCATTTTCAAAGGCACCCCTCAGTGCCTTGACTGTCTGTTTTTATTCAATGGCAATTGTGTTGAAATTCAAAGCTGTGACCGTGGCGGTGTTAATGGCCGTCTGAGCCAAAAAGAACCAAAAGTAAACCTCCTCCTGATCAAATAAATGTTTAATTTCATCTCTCACATAATCACCTAAGTGCCCACTAATGCCCCTGTCTGCTTTGCTTCAGCAGATACCTCTCTGGGACTGTACATCCTGACGTGGCTCCACAAGAGATATGAAGGCTGAGTGCATCTGAGGAGCCAGCTGTGTCTTGGCAGCTGGCCGCACAGTTATGCAAGACATTAGACGCTGGTAACACAAGTTGGGGGAGAGTGTATGAGACAGGAGAGGAGGAGAATTTGGAGCACAGAAGGTGTAAACAGCTGCCAGATCAAATTCCTATCATTTGCTTTGCCGGCATCAATGTTTTTATTGTGCTCCACGAGCTGTCATGTTTCTGCTGTAAAGTTTTATATCATCAAATGTTGTCATCTTGACTATAACTGATGTGAGAGATATGAAAAAAAAAATCTACTAAAAGAAAACAAATGTTTCTTTTTCACTGCAGCTGAGTGCACTAAAAGACCGTTTCAGCGCAGATAAAAGTGCCAGTCACCCCGAGTGAATGACTTCTGATGTGTTATTTTCTACAAAAGGCAGCAGGCAGGAAAAATGTGAATTTAATGCTGACTGAGGAGCGCAGAAACCAAACGTTCAGTCTCCACTTTCTCTCAATTCACCCAGGATGCAGCCAAGCACAACAAACCCTCGTGCCAGTGAAGGCATTACAGCACGGAGACGTTATGGAGCGCTACAGTGGAGGCAGCGAAGGCATGGAGACTCGGGCTCATCAGAGTGGGCAGTGACGTCAGGAGGAGGGAAGCAGGGCTGAACATGCATTGTATGCACAAGGGCACGGTGACCTTCATGTGCAGCTCACACTGATACAGCTGAGAGAACGACACAGTCCACAGGGACGCAGCTGACTGCAGTGATGCAACTGCACGACCCGACAGCAACGCTGACACACTGACCCCTGCACAGGTGTTTGATCAAACGGTTATGTCACGACAATGAGTCATTTCATTTGAGCACACAACACACAGCAGGTCTCTGATGTTAATATAAATGTTTGCATTTCAAACAGCTTGGCAGCTACGCTAACAATGAGCAATTACCTGAAGTCTTGTCATTAAAGGGATAGTTGTGAATTTTTTTTTTTTTTTTTCAAATGCTATAACGTAATATCAGCTATTCATTGGTAATGATGTCTACCTGCATGGTTATTAGCCGAGTGCAAAGTGCTAAAGTCCATGCATTCATGCAGCATATGGTCTCAAAATGGAGACTTGCTGAACAAGATTTGTCGACTTAATCTAACACCAAGAACGTTAGTAAGTAAGTTATGATGCCTAATTGCACGGTGTGACGTTTGAGTGCCAAGTCAAGCATCGGAAATCACAAAAGATTTCAAATGTACATGGTTAAAAATTTTAAATGGTTCAAATTGCTCAGCACCGGCTGCTGTCCATGTCGGCGCGTCAAATCACCACACACTGACATTTTTAGAGTTTTGGCACTCAAGTATATCCATTCTCTCTGGTAACTTCTTAAAAGTAATGGCTGCGCTATTTAATTGCAGTGTTCGCTCGATATGAACACAAAAACAACTCTCACTCTTATGTCCTCTAATGACTCAAACTGTTTGGACAAAACCGGAAAATCGGCTTGTCTCGCACAGGCAGTGCACACACTGACATGCTTAGATAAATCAGCGGAGTTGCCATTATTTTATTTTTATTGTCTTAACTTCTATGAATTTATCTGATAATACAATTACAGGACAAGACAAACATTAGCAAAAATAACTGCCTTGTTCCTTGGTTTCTGACAATGTTAAAAAATAATAGTTTTGGAGAATTTTAAAGAGCTAACATCAATATTCCTAAGAGCAAAAATGTGTTTGTAGTAATAACTGCATTGTATGGCTGTAATTTATTTGGCTGACCCAAGAGATTTTATTTTGTTTTGTATTTTTTTTCCTTACTCATTTCAAGCTGATGTAAAAAAAACACTTTAAGCAGGCAACCTGAAAATTCTGCTACAATTGTGTATTTGTTTCCAAACCGGCACACTAAAATTAAAAAAAGAAACCCTAATCAGGAGTTATTGTGTAAACACAATACTGTGGAGCAGCTAACGTTTGGGTTCTGAATGTTGGAGTTTACTGTCATGCAACTCGAGCACAAAGGCCGAGAAATACAAATAATTTGACAACATACGAAACCAGAAACCATTTTTACATATGCCTACATTTTAAAAATGCGTTCAGAACAGCATCTTTTCAAGAATAAACATCTATTTGTAAAGTACACGCCACCAACACTGGACAGGAAAGGTTACTGAAATTAGCAATTACTTGGTTGGTTAATAAACAGAAAATTTAATCAGAAACTTTTTTGCTAACTGTCGGTTTTAGTCTTTTTTAGTTATTTATTTTTAAGCAAAAGTGTTGAAAATTTGGTGGTTCCCGTTATTTAAGAGAGAATTTGTTTGATTGTTTTTGTTTTTTTAAATTTATTTATTTTCTCTTTGTTTTTCTGTTTTTTTTTTCTTGTCAGATAACATTAAACCATTTGTCCCGATATAACAGCTTATTAAGTAATTTTACTAATGGCACAAATAATGATGTCGGGCTACTTATGTTTAACAACAATGTGAGCAAACGTAAAATAATGCTAATGACGTTAAATAATGCTACTTACGTTTTTTTTTGTTTTTTAATATAACCACCAATAAGTCACAAGTAACGTTGTTCACTCATGAACTGAAAAGGAGAACCATGGACTTTCCGGGGAGCACCTGAAGGCAGCACAGCCGCCGCTATCACTTCTGTAATCTCTTTATGGATTTGCTTGATTAAATAATTAGTTAGCTGCCTGATTTTCAGACGTTTCAGTTAATTATCACTCGTAGTTATCACTGTCAACAACAATAACCTAAACCAGCTGGAGTCAACTCTTCGGGCCAGACATCATGGCTCAAATGCTAGGCTGCTAACATCAACCACAGCTAACGTAAATGTCGACCTGGACGTTCTTAAGTTTGAAGACAAAACGTCGCCATTAGTTCAAGGTACGTCTTCACTCATCAATAATCAATTGTAGGTGTATCCTGCTATCTGTTGTGTTGACTGTCTTTGTCTTCTGTCCTTTTACGCTTGACAGAAGCAGCAGATTAGCCAGCGAGCTAACTTAACGTGGCGAGAGCCATCAGCCTCCGTCAATGCTGCAATGTGGGTTAGCATCTGAGCGTCCAGGTGGCTAACAGTCCCTAACCGCTAACTACACTCTGTCTGTTTGTTTAACTACACGCTCCCGAGAGTGTATGCGGATAATAACATACGCGCGAAACGCGTTTACTCACTCACCTTTGGTTCAATCGTCCAAAATCGTTGACAGTAGAGGGTTCTGCTTCCTCAGCTGTAGCTCTCGAGTCTGGTATTTTCGCCCATGCTGCATTATCAGAGGGCGGCGACCACTGTGACTGACAGGGAACAAAGGCCAATCAGGGAACAGGTCAGGCGGTAGCTGAAAGGTTCGGCCAATCAGCGCTTAAACTGACGTTGCGCTGGCGGTAGAGAAGCCCACGTGACTTCCAGCCAGCGCTGTTTACCATTGATGCAATCGGCGCGATACATGTTAACAATTTTAATGTAACCGCACAGAGCGCCGAAAAATTGTCGGTTGTAGCCTGCGCTGCAGGGATGTGAGGCTCGCGTCACCGTGACAAAACCAAGCCGCCTCGCGCTCGGATGGAAGTCCCTCGAGGAATTAAATAGCTTCCCTCGTGTCAATTTCCTTATTGTTGAACTAAATATTTAATTTAGTAATATTTAATTTAGTTCAACACACACACACACACACACAGATTTAATGCCGTTGAAGTGAAGTAATAAACTCGTGTATCTTAGAATTCTCACCCCATTCACAGAGGGTCGAAGGTGCGCTTCACCCTTGAGCAGATTCAAGTAAATGTCACGTCATTCACGCCATTAACTCTTTTATTATGTCGCGCAGAAATCCTGTGAACGTCGTATTGATGATTGCATATCTGAGCACGTGGGGAGGCTCGTGAAGGACCGTCTGTGAATATCACGTGCGCTCCACTAGGCGGCAGCAGACTGCTGTGAGAGTGTCAAAGCTCACCTCCCTGTCGTCCACAGAGTCTCTCAAACAGCTTTCTGATGAGAGCAACTACAAATTATATATGTTGCAGTTTTTATTTGACGCAACCTGCTGTGTTGATTGTGCCTCCTTTTAAAAATAAGTAAATAAATCAATAAAAATCAAGTCTTTCTCTGCTTGCACCCATCTGTCCCTGTTTGCATAAACAGTCCCTTAAAACAAAATCTGTACATTTTATGTACAAAACGAGCAGTTTTAACCACTTTGATTCCTCTGCTAATTGAAATTCTTTATAATTACAAATGAAAGCTAACTGCTGGTCTGCGCACTTTGACCACTAAGTGGGAAATAAACAAAAACAAAGCTTCAAAACACGGTTTGGCATTTAATAGTCAAATGTACAGTATTGTTTCAGTTGGACATGCATGCAAATATCATCTCAAACGTATCATGTGAAACCAGCACAAGACAGCATACTTGACTACAGTTTCAAATGAAGAATCTTTTACACTCTTATATTAATTATTAAAGTCACATGACATTTGCTCAACACTTTCCATGGTCATATCAAAGGCTCTGCAATAAATTGAGTCATTGGTTTCAATATGTTCATCGATTCCCAGCCCTAAAGGATGAGCCGGCCAGACAGTTCACAATTAGGCACAAATTGACCTTTAATGCATGAAAAATGTGTGTATTTAATACTGTTAAAATACTTGATCTTCTCTTTATGTAAAACCAATGGTGTCGTTTGTCAAAACAAGGTATTCAAATGTTTTTTCAAAAGAATTTGATGAATCATAAAACCTTAAATAATAAGCTAATACACTAAAGCATTACAAAGAGCTGTAATTAAAAAAAATACAAAATGGAGGATTCAATCCCCTTTTTTTTCAGCATTTTTTCATTAGAGACAATAAGACTGCTGTGACAGTTGTGTTCAAAGTGCATTCTTGTCTATTCAGGATTATCTAAAGAAAACAATTAGCACTAATTGTGCCGACCTAAAACAGGTTTACGATACCTTTAAAAACAACAGAGGTGGAAAGTTTTGCATATTCAGCACAAGAAAGAATTCAAAGCAGGACTGGCGAGGGGTGGCGCTCTTTCCTCGTGAGAGCTCTCCTGTCACAAAGTTGCCATCTGTCAACTAACATTATTTATGAACACACAGATTCACAGAAATGCTACTCTTTGAGTTCTAGGCAGGTATAAGTTCATGTATTGTTCGTTCCTATGCTTAAAAAGGAAATCAGCCACTAATAGGACAAAAACAAAAAATTGCTTTGAACCTTAAAACTAAATTGTGCTGCTTTATTTTAGTGGAGGGAGACATAATTTATTTGGAAGTGCTTTGGTTTTAGGGGTGTGGGCGTCTGAAAGTGCTGAATTCATAAGACTGCTGATTAAAAAACATAATGAGGCCTGCAGATAAAACTGTTTTGAACCTCACCACAAAGCACACACCTTGTGATTCTCCTCATAAGAAAAACAAAAGCAAACCAGACTTTGACATTTTTGTGTTTTTGGTATTTAAATCTTAGTATTTCTCAACTGCAGATATCCTAAGACTATCAGATAGTGGTGGAGCTAAGGGTCTTCGATGTCCAGGAAATCCCTTTTGGGCGGCGCTGCCCCTCTGTACCAGGCACAAGAGTCATCATTCCTCTTGATACAAGCAAAGTGTTTGGCCTGCTGTCCATTGACTGTCTTCTCGATCACCCAGTCCAGCCACAGGCACTCTGCTGGGCTGCTAATCATACAGGGGATGGAGGTGCAGCGAGTGATCTGAGGACGGGACAAAAAGCACAACAAGATCACCAATCTATACATCTTTTGAGATTATTTTAGCTTGTGTGTAACTCTGACTCTACATTTGATTTCCGAATATCCTTCAAGTTTACCTTGCAATCACAGCCCATGGCATAGCGCTCAGTCAGAGCCTTCTTCTGGGTGGCACTCGTGGACTCCCAGGGCTCAATGAAGTCACACAGTGTGACATGTACGGTCCCGTCAGACTCCACTTTGCCTGTAATGGAAGGAAAGAAAGTTAATGGCAGAGAAATGACAAATAAAAACTGCTATCATGCTGTACCAAACAACAGGGCTGACAGATGAGGGATTTCTGGGGCCAATGCCGATACCAGCATTAGGGAGCAAGAAAATTGCGATATCTGAAATATTGGTCGATATTTTATCTATATAATATCGGCTGAATGTGGTTACCAAGTACTTGTGACAAACTTCATTTAAAAATCTGTGCATTTGACAGTAAACACTTTGCTTATTAGTTATTAAATAACAGATCACACTCTGCTGGACAAACTACGTAATTACACCATTTGAAATCACTCGTCCAAGCATTTTTTCCAGCCTTAAAAATAAAAAATGTAATATATCGGAGAACATATACGCCGATACCGATATATCTGCGATAGGGCTGATGTATGATAGAACTGTTGACAACCATTATACCAGTTGGGCCCTACCTTGCAACAATATTTGTTATATGTCAAACTGTGTGATGTGTAACTCGGCAAAAGTTCTACCTGTGATAAGATACTCCTTGCCGTTAGTCTCCAGAGACACTCCACACACTGCAGAGGAGGGAGCAGTGTAGATGGCATCAATGTCCTGGCTGGGGCCTTTGAACATCTAACAGTTCAAACAGAGAAAACATTCAGATTCAGGCTGGAAATTCGCTCATAACCCAACATGAAAATGATATCTTTAGTTCCACATACCTTGATCTGTTTGATGTCATACTTGATCCGTTTTATGGGGTTTCCATAGATGTCATTGCCAACGTCAACCTCATGCTCTCCGACTAACTTTGCCCTGATAACTGGAGAAAAAAAACACAGAAATCAACCTCACGCTACCTTCATTGTGTTTGAGGACGAAGCAAAACAATATTGTTATGCTAAAACTGAGCTGGAGTCCGTCTGTGTCTGATCTGAGCCCTGCCTATGTTTGGCACGCTGGCTTTGGCCACAACACATTGCTGTGGCTTGGATCTGAGGAGTTTGCATGTGCCAGGTGCTGGGAAGACAGAGGCAGCACATGAGTGTTTCATCAGCTGCAATCAGAGGGAGGAATGTGGGCCGCTGCCTGCTCCACAGGCTCCTGGGCCAACGCAGGAGGAAGCTAGTCAGCAAATCTTCGAAAAAGCTGAACTAGAACGCTCCCCCTCACCCCCTGAGCCCTCTCTGCCGGCCTGCCTCTCTGTCTGGATCAAGGTGCTGACATGCAAATCGACCTTTCTCCCTTCTGTGCGTGTGTCTCTCTGAACTTTCGGCTTTGAGATTCGGCGAGGGTTTGGACGAGGGGGAAGAAAACTTAACAGTTCAAGTGGAAAAATATTATCAGAACCATACGGATGAGGCTTTCTGCTCGAATACTGAGTATTCACAAAAAAAGATGTGACTCATGAGTTTCACAAACAGTGCTTCTGTTATGTGAATCCAACTGCTGAATCCAAATATTGGACGGGCTGCCGCACGCTCACATGACCACTGCTTCCCTGAAAAAACGTTTAAGAAGTGTTATTCAAAATCAAGCTTTCAAGTGGAAGAGACTAGCGACGGAGCTAATGTTAACCAGATGTTCTCCCACTTCAGTCCTTGGTTTCCCAAGGTGGCAGCTACTGACTTCCTCAGCCCATCACTCGCCCGCTCCCTTACCAAATAAGATCAAGCCTTTTCATTTGCTTTTTTATATGATGAAGGTATGAAGCTGCGAGCCATATGTGCCCTAATTCGATGACAACAGAGGCTTAGAGAACATCTCCTTTTAAGGGTCTAAAGAGTCGACCCTTGAGGGGAAAAAAAGGAGGAAAAGGAGAGCGTGTGCACAGATGGAGAGAGTGATGGAGTTTCGAGGATGGCTGAGCTCCCTGAGCATCGAGGAGAGGACGGACAGGGACGGACTGCAGAGGCAGCATTAGCCCGACAGCGTCCCGTGTGTGTGCGCAGGGAGGAGACGGCTCTTCAAAGCAGCAGTTACAAACACACAGTGAGAGAGAGCAGAGGTGGAGAGAGGCACAACAGAGTGAGGGAGGTTTTTCTTTCCCAGCCAGGAAAATGTTCAAAATACTGAGGCGTGCAAGCTGTGGGCCTTCCTGCAAAGCTGCTGTGAGGCAGCGGATATGCTGACAAACAAGCCGCAGCTACACACCAGAGGCCCGATTTAGAATGACAGACTACACCGGCGGAGATTATTTTGCTTTACAAATCTCGAACTCCTTCAAACACTCGAGAGGCACATTGAGCGAGAGGCGCTGAGAAACGCTCAAACTTCTCTGGCTACAAAGTGGATTAGTGGTAATCCTCTTTGCCTGAGTTTGCAGAATCACACAGATGACTTCTCCTTCTACTACTGTAAAGTAGGGCAGGTAAAAAAAAAGGCACAGATTGTAAAAAAGCACTGAAAAATGCAGCCCTATGTGAGTGATGTATAAAATCTGAGCACTTGGGCTGCGTAACAACTATGTGAGGGTTGGATCACGCTTTTCAAATGAATTTTAACATGCAGAAAACTTCTTTGTTTGCAGAACATCCGCACTCCAGCTATTTACACGGTGTGCAATAATTAGTAAAAGCCAAAACAAGTTCTCATTTTGCAATGCCAATTCCACTAAAGCACTAATAACAATAACAATAAGCACGTTGCTGCTTGTTGAAGTGTTTATCTTGTCCTCACAGGACACGGTGATGTTTACTGGAACAGGCTCATGCCCTTTAAAAATCGTGTTTTCAGAAAGGTGGATATTAAGGGAAGCATCTCATTTTCCCGTTACTCAAACAATAAACACATTATTTTGTGTGCAGTCTTGTGGTCGTGGGAGTGCTTTCAAAAACAAAGACAAAAAGAGAATAAAGCAAATGCTTGTCATGTAATTGCAGGGCCTGGACATCCATTTTTCTCCCCGAGAAGCCACAAGTGGTCGGACTTTGAATGAGAAAAAAAAACTACTTGACAAATTCGAACTGACTTCTCGGAGCTGATCCTCTCTGTGGATGCGTGGATACGAGCTACCATTATCCATCTGTTTATTCTAAGTGATAAAATTTCAGTTTGAAACCTCTGATGTCGTCCCATCAGTGTCAGACATTTGCTAAAAGTTTGTCTGCCTGGCACTTTTCCTTTAGTTTTATTGTTACTCCCTCTGTTTGTTGATCCCTTGTGGTGATGCTGCTGCGCAGATGTTCACATGCCAAAGGTGAGCTGTTCCCTGCAAAATGAGTTTTTCGCCTCATTGAGCACATTAAATGAACCTGCCGGACAGACCAATGAGATGCATTATCCCTGGCCGTTTGTAAGAGGAAACACACATTCAGTCTGGTTTTAATGTCCTCTCTGTTTACACAGCTTGTGTTTATACCGGAAGTCTTATTATTTCTTTCAAGATAAGTCCTGTTCCTTTTTCACAAAAGCGGGACATGTTGGGAAATCAACTGCAAATACATAACGAGCGCAGCATATGACCACCAGGCATTCCTGCGCTTCGGCCAAAGACCCAAGGGATGGATTTCGATTTATGAGGAAGGAGGATTTTTTTGTTCCTGCTCTCTCTGTTTTGTCAGGATAAATGGAGCTACATGTTTACAACCGTAGCTAATGGGATACTTTGCTTTTGTTTACTGGAACAGAGGAGAAATAAACCAGGCCGTAGCAAACTACCAACTAGATACAGATAGGTGGACAGAGGCCAGTTAAATCTACAGTTATACTTTTCACTGAAGTCTGTATGAAGAACTGTGCATCATGCTTTAAAGTGACGCCTTGAGGGGCCCGGCGATGCAGGGACCTCGTCATCGGACTGTTCCCCTCTGTTGAGAAATTTTCACTTGAGACACTCAAGCTGAAGTTTGCAAGCTTCTCTCACTCTTGAGTTATTTTTCCACAGGCTCCTTTTCGTCGCTGCCACTTAAGTAATACTTTCACTTCAGTAAACTGTCTCACACTAAGTAGGGGTTCCTCAAGGCAAAGTCTCACTATGCAGTAACAGCCTGGAAATACCCGACAAACATGCCAATTTGCATTTATACTTATTATAAACACATAACAAATGTTAATTGCTGCAGCTTGGGGGATAGGAGAGTAGAAACTAGGAAAAGCGGATGAAGCAAAGACAGAGGGATCGTGGGTAGATAATGGCCTTCATTTGAAGTCACATCTCATCACTTTGCAAAGTCAGCCACCCATTCATTTTCTATGTAGGAGCCGGTGACTTTGCATAACATCCCAAATTAACAAGTTTTCTCTCTGAAATTTTAAAGAGCTGTGCAACTACATGAGCTGGAAATTCTTCTCACTCTTAGGAGAAGTTTGGCACGGTTATGAGGATTACTAGTGAGGTGACGTCATGAACTTTTAGGTCAAAAAGGCCAAATCTCTTAAATAAAACGGTAATTAATGTCAACAGGAGGGTCTATCCATGGTGCTGAAGCGGGAGCAAAGGTCATGTTAGGACCTGACCTCAGAGTCTGTGATGAAATGCATCAGTCTGAGAGTTCAGATGAACATCAGAACCTTAGTTTCAGTTTAAAACTGATTCACAATATAGAGCCATGTGCCTTCTATGTGCCCAATGATTTAAAGTCTGAATCTAGAACTGATTAAAAAGGCTCTTCTTCATACTGTGGCACAAGGAAAATGCACAAAATCACCATAAAAATGTTAAAAAATAATGAGAAGAGTAATATCATCTTT
>JAQFJB010000009.1:10631822-10643368 GCA_029874875.1 Naso minor
GTGTTACAGAAGCGCTACGGTAAGACAGCTTTTTTTGGTTCACGGTTTTATCTCAGTTGTAAAATTCCGTGAAACTGACACCAGAGTGCGGTGCACAGTTAAGTAATTCAGCTTTTTGCCTTTTTAGGAGTGCTCTTATTTCTTCAGTTGCAGATATCGTGAAATATTGTAGATAATCTTGCAATATATCAAGTATCACAGAATCGCTGTATCACAATACCATCATTACAATGTGCAACTTATAATAATAGAATCATATTGTATCATTTTCTACCCCTTTTTTAAAACTGTTGCCTCCTTCAAAATACAGAAATGACTTAATTAGAGATAAAAATTTGACAAGGAAACATAATATTAACTGCGCTGTACTATGTAAATTTGTTAAAATAACAATGGTTGTGTAAGACTCTGGTGATGCCTTAGAGTATAAGCTCTTACACAATGCATTAAAGGAGGACAAGAAAAAAGACATTTGATGTAAGACTACGCGGTCGTCTGTTATGTCTGTAACAACTCACACACGTACACATTCATTCACATTCGTAGGGATACTGCTGAATCATGCCAAAAAGGCTATGCGATCAGCGTCAAACCCGAGAGTGGTGACGTCCCCTCCGACAGGATTCACACGCTCCCCGCTCTCCAGCACAAAAGGGCAGAACAACAATATTATGGTGTCCACTGAGTGCCTACCCCCCAGTAAAAACATTTCTGTGAGAGTGGGCTTGACCTACCTCTTCTCTCATATAAAAACACAAAGCCGAGTGTATTCCGACAGCTGCTGCCCGGGTGCCCTGTGGAGAACAGAAGGAGAGCTTTGAAGATCTTGACCTTCTGGAACAATAAAACGCAATCATCAAACACTCTCCTGAGACAGACTGCTGACCCACAGATCTAAGTGTCTGCTTGAGATAATTCATATTAAACTGTAGGGATCACTGTGTCTGTGTGTTTATGTCTCGGCATATGTGAGTGTTTGATGCTAGTGGGGGCACCGATACATTTGGATCTTTCTAATGCTCTGATGAATCTTAACGTCTTCTGATGCATTTATGTACTGACATCATTTCAGCATCACAGAATACATGTATCCACAAAATGTGTGGGCCCTAAAGTAGCATTACTCAGTCCTTTGAATCACCCTGATGTCATCCTGAATCAAAAGCTCACAATGACTCAGAGAAATAAAAACAATAAATAAATTACCTAGTGAAGCATCACTGCACCAGCACCAATGAGGATGTGTTGCATAGATACCATTTAAAAGTGACTAAAGCCCATAACTTCTCCCTCATAATGTGGACTTTGTGTACCATTACAGTGAGCAAGTTGTGACTCAGAGAGATTCGAGTTGAAGGAATGGTTTTGCATTTTCCATAAATATGTTTATCGGCTGTTTTGCTGAGACGAGATGAAAAAGCTCATTTGACTGATTCCCTGACTGTACTGTAAATATGAAGATACTGCCAGCACCTGGCTTGGTAGAAATCTGGATATGGGAAAACAGCTAACCTGGCGCACTGACAGTGACAATTTATATTTTTACGGGGAGTAAAAGTGTCAAAATTATTTTTAGCCAAAATCAGTTACTATGCAACCACTGGGGACTTAAGAAAGTTACTTGTCAGGGCCAAGAAACAAAAATAACTCTTCTTCTACACAACAAAATCACATGTTAATTAGTAAGCTTTAGAGCTGCTTTGTATAGAGACGTTAGAGTGGTATCAATCTACTCACCTTACCCTTTAGAAAGAAGCAAATTTATGTTTCCCTTTAAAGTTCTGCTAATAAATCAAAAACGAATTGATCCCAGACAAATAGCATGGTGATATATAAAGACTCCAAATACCTTTTCTACACATGACTCTACACAGGGTCCCTGTAATAACTGTACTGGCAGAAAGATCAGAGGGGTTAAAGGGCAAAGTGGCTCCAAGGTCAAGGCAGGACCTCCTTCCCTTTGATGGCAAAGTAAAGTGCGGCTATTTACCACCTCGAGAAATACGCCAGGTGGCAGTTTTTCGCACAGTGACACAGAAGCTCAAAACATTAAAGTGGAGCAGAAACAAATGCGCTGATGGTGACAATCAGTTCTGTTCTCCATTTCCTGCGCTCTTACAGTATCCACAAACTAATGTTGCATTTTCATTCCCAAGATCTATAGATAAAACAAGCCTTTGATCTTATATAACCTTATATTACCATAACTGGCAAAAGGTGTTGCAGGGCAGAGATGCCAGCTGGGTCCTCTTGTTCATCACACAGGGGTCCAAAGGCCCCTGTCTCTGTCCACATGTTAATCTTTACAGGGCACTCAAGGAAGTGGTGTTGACAGCCTAGATTTGAGGTCAGGAGGGGGCCAGGGGTCAAGCACTTCCTGCTGACATGAAAGCACATCCAAGCACACCTTGCTCTTGGTATCTATCGTCCGCCCCCCTGACCATCTGTACCTACATAATCTGGGGCTCATCGGGCTCAAACAAAAGCCATGTGTTAATTACCTTTGAAGGTGTAATGACTTCAGGGCCACAGCCGATCTTCATCTGGTTTCAAAGCGAGGGCCGGAGAACAGGTTACGCTTCAGACACATTACAGTTGTCCTCTCCCCTACCTGCCTGTCGTGCTTTCATTTTTAGAGGGGTAACCATGCCTCTAGGTTTTCCCACATACTTGAATTCTGTCCTGTATCAAATCCAGAAGTACACAACTGCTTCGCTCCTATTTTTGTGGACTCTTAAATGAGTAAATTAAGGAGAAAGTTCTGACACATGAGGATTAGGCCTACACCTGCCCTCCAGATGTGAGGGCAATCACTTTGCTGGAATTTCATCTTATTCTCCCGATGTTTTGCTTTAATTATGTTTGAAGTCCTTACTTTAGAAAAATTACTTTATGGTAGCAGAGCTGGGTATAAAGTTCTACTTTTATTTGTTTACATCCTTCCTGTTCCCCGTTCCCAGACCTACCATGAAGATGAAAATGTGGGACAAATAATTTATATTTAGTTCACAATTACTGCCTTCCCCACTCTTTTTTTGGAAGTGTCCAAAAGTAACCCTGGTGCCCTGATTCCTGTGTTGTGAATTATTAACAGATCAAAACCAGACAGACATAACGCAAGGTGCTCGTAGCTACATGCTCATTAGTCATCATAAAAACAAGATGATTTGTCCCAATGACGGCCCCTGTTCAACTCTTTGTGAGTAAAGCCTGAGTAACACTTTCTTCATCCCATGAATGACCACCTTCTTCCTGCCACAGGAGAAAGAGAAGTGGGTGCCATGTATTCCCAAACAGATACATTACCTTGTTTTGAATGAATGTTTCCACTGGCTGACCACAGGTGACCTCATAAGCAAAGAGGCGATCTTGGCAGGAAGACACCCAGATTTCAGAGACTTAAGTGGCTTTGTAGGAAGTTGTTCCCCCCCTTGGTTTAGTTGACTTCGATGTATCTCAGTTCTTGATTCTAATTAGATCACAAGATGATAATTATACCCACTAGTGTTTGTAAGAGGATATGTGCTGTATGCATCTGCATACATCAAAGAAAAGTGCGGACTTGGAAGCCACATGAGTTATGCACTGTCTATCCCACTTCAGCCGCTTGAAGATATGCAGTCATTCCTTACATCCTCTTTAAACACTCTCTAATCCTTTGAAATGTTTTCCTCTTTTGAAAATCCTAAACTCTCGTTTCCAGTAGGAGGATAGTCCAAGGCCTGCAGACACCTCTTGATCTTCAGGGCGTCGACAGGAGTGTCTGTATGATGTGGGGAGGAGAGGCCGTCTGTTCCTGACCTACAGGTGAGGACAGACGGTGGTCCTGTTTAGCTGATGCTGGGCAGAGCGGCAACACTTCCAGCTACTGAAGTTGGTTATAAATATCCACCTCACACGGCAGTTTCCTCCAAAAGCAAACACTTCAGGCTCTGCCTTGTAATTTATCACTACTCTCTCCCCCATGGATGGAAAATCAAGGAGGGGGAATGATGAGTTGGGGGTTGTTTTTATTTTCCATGTTTTGTTTTGCATTAATGTTTTAATTAATATGAATTTAGTTCTATCTGGCTTCTCTAGCATCACAACTCCATTTAATTAAAGAATCTTAACAAAAGCAAACAGATCTTGTCTTAAACACCTCACCTCAAAGTGCAAACAGTCGACTGCATGCCACACAAACTTATGTGTCTCAGATGTGCTTTTTTTTTTTGGACTAAGGGTGTAAAAGCAGAGATGATGATTTAAGATTCCTGGGAGAAAATTCCCAGGCCTGGAAGTGCCTGTGGAAAGTAATCAAGTAGCAGAGTGATGTCATTCTGATTAAAGGCAGCTTGTCAGACAGTTGGCGACTATGGGTGCTCTTTGGCATGGACCACAGCCCACTATACACCAAAATATGACATCAAAGCAGGTACCAGGCCAGGCAAAGAGGCTGGCACTGATCATTGTCTTCTTTGATTACAGTAGCCATAATATTCTCGCTGAATGGATAAAAGAAAACGGCTGCTTGGTGTTAAGAGTGTGTCAGAAATAATGAGGCACATACCATGCGCTGGTGGTGTCACAGTGGATCAGTGGATGGAATCGTATAACGTGTACTCACAACATTATGGGCCGATTTCCCGGACAGGGATAAAGTGTAGGCCAAGGCTACAGTGCTTTTCAGTGGATATTTCCAGCGAGTTTTGTCTTCAGTCTAGCACCTCTTTCATGCATGCACCGGTAACCTTAAATGTTACCTGTCAGGCTGTATGTGCAAACGCAAAGATCTAATAATTTGGCTTGAATTTTTTCTCGCTCCCTAATTCTAAATCCGGGTAATGTGGGATTGAGCCCATGTGCAAATAGAGCAGGTCATCGGACAGGGAAGTCACAGCGATCGAGTGGGCATGTTAATGTTCTCCTACTGCTGCTTTCCCACTTTTCTTCGATATTGTGGTTAAGTCAAGATACATGTCGTATTGATATCACCGCAAAAATACAACAGCACCATGGGTAAGCTGGTGGCCTCATCAGTCACTGTCTTTGTACTGTAAACAAAACACATGGGATGCCTCTCGTTGGTTCTCCCCTTGCCTTAATGCAATGGCATGTTTCAGAACACGTTGGGTATGGCAAGTCCCCAGTTGTGGTTAATACCATATAACGGCCGGACGTGATTCTGCGTACATTGTGCTGAGTTGATTTGTGAAAAACCTTTAGGACAAGTCTTAAACCCTGCTTTAAAAACTTACACCAAAACTTTGGACTCAACATCAGATTCATGTTGGGAGTCATCAACTCACAATATTTGACTTCTTAAGAAAACCAAAATAAAACAAAGATATTCAAAAATGATGGTAATTCTTAACTCTTCTTACATACTTCCTTTAAAGACTACAGCCTCAAACCATTTCAAATGCAGCTCTCACATAATTGAATAATGACCATGTTTTACAGCAGGGTGTGTACTTCAAAAGAATTTCCCCATAGAGACTACCAGGTTAAAGGACAGAAAATGAATAATATGTTGTGGCTCTACTGTCATGACCTGTAATAAGGGCTTTTCCATGTCCTTTGGCAAAAATGTGAGGCATAAATAAACATTTTCGAGACAAAAGAGCCTGACTCTGCTTCTGTCTCGGTAGAGATGAGAATAAGCGCAGAGGAAGGAGGGCTGCCGCCTCTCTGATGATAATAATAGCAAGTTTCGGATAGTAATTGGTCTCTGCTCCCTCCTTTGTCTACCTGGCAGAGGGCATTGCAAAGGGTGAGTCAAGCACTCGGCATGAATGGAAAACTCTTGAAGAAAGACCGCACATTCACGCGCCGGTTTGTCCACGACAGCCAGGTCCTCCTTACTCATTCTTCCTGTATGCCCACACAAGCAGGCAAACATGCAAAACATGCATGTGCCCCCACCCTGACAGACGCAAACATTCATCTCGACTAGTATGAATGACGTGACATAACTGTTTACAGGCAGCAGCAGCAGCTATTTTGTGACCATCATTCAGATGAAAGATCGACAACAAACAGCTGTCCTGTCAGCTGAACTATTTGATTACCCGTTGGTGCCAGAGAGACCCCTAATGCAAGCTGTCCTATCTTGAAAGAGTTCATTTTTATCAAACAGGGCATCATCTGTAACCAATAGACCGCCTCCTCTTACGAAATGAGAGCCTGCTCGACAGATGTCTCCTGCCTCTCTTACTCTCTCTTTTACTCCCCATTTACATCCACATCTTGGATGGCACTGCTTGACTTGAGTCAGGATCAAGGTTGTTTATGGATCCTCTGGGTAATATCAGAAGCATGTGATAGGAGAACATGAAAGGAACTCAGTGTGTTAACACCCAATAGTTCTGTTCATGTTTTGCTTATTTATTTATCTTTGCTTTCAACAATCATTTCAACTTGAAATTAAGGTGACCTGCCTCTGGAGATTTGTCTCAATGTGACATAAAACAGAGGTTCAGGCTCAAAATGTTTGCTTGGGGGCAAATAGCCAAGGATGTCAAAGCTGTCTAACATTGCAGTCATGTTAAACTGTCATTAAATCTATCTAATTGCAAGAATGATAACTAAATTTCTATTTTAAATGTAAAATATGCAGTATGCAAAATACCCCGTGGCAGTCAGGGGGTTTCCCCTTAACTAGTGCTCCAGTGTTTTGTTGAAGTAGTATAAATAGCAGACTAGTCAGATGATGGACCAGCCTGAATGTTAACTGCGGCAGCCGAACCAGTTTCCTCCCCTACATTTTGGTTGTCCTGGTTAAGCTTTTTAGAAGTAAATCCTAAGTTGGTTAGTAAGAATATTTGTTTTCTTTTTGCCACATTTAGTCCATGAGTGAGCCACTATCGAGGCAGGAAAAAAGTAAATAAATTTTTTTAAAAAATAATCCGTTGCTTTGCACACAGGTGGAATGTGGAGAATGCAAACTTTTGCAATTGCACCACCCAATGGGAGGTGGGATTACCAGAAACGACAGAATAATCGAGGAAACACCACAAAATAAATTCATATTTCTGAATTAAAGTTTTGCTATTTAAAATAATTAATTACAATACAACATACACCTGATAACGACATTTCTAAAGACAAATGCAAGCGAAAAATATTTTTTTTAAACGCTTTTTCTGGAGACCCACCAGAATTTTGCAGCTGAGGCTTTCAAGGGGTCTGATCTGTCAGTTAAAGGGTCTCAGACCCTCCCAGACTCCCTTTATTTGGCACCTTGAAAATATGAAAAAAGTAATTAGAAAATTCATTTTAAAGCATTCAAAAATCACCTAAACAATCAACGGGAGAAGAAATAACAGCTCTGACACTGAGAATTGTATTTTTTGTGTTGTAGAGATTTCGACTGAAGTTGACATGCTAAACGGCTACGAATACCTCTTTGTGTCACAAGAGGAGATAAGCCAATAGTATAGTTTAGGACTCCTATTGTAGTTTTAGATGTGATATCTCAGCAACAAATTCACTATGTTGCACAAGCTTTCTTAGCTTATTTTAGCTGCTATTAGCCCTCAGAGTCAGAGTCCCACAAATCACTTGTCTTCCCTTCACTGCTGTCAAACTGGTCTCAGTTGGAGACTGTTTCCAGTCCTTGTCAGGCTGTGTTTGCTGAGAGGCCTCAGAGCCCAGATTTGATGCCCACAGTGTAAAATACAAGCGCTTTCCCCAGGTCTGTCCAGACTTCAACCAGCTAATAGGGCCAATAGTTGCACAGCTAACTGCTATACCTGGCAAACAGCAGCTAGAAGCTAATGCCAAAGCAAACAGCAATGAGTATAGGATTTGCCGGTACTCAGGTGATGCTGCCCCCGTTTCTCTGGAGTGACCTTGGCAAGTGGCCAAGTCTTGCATACTTCACCTTTTAGAGCAAAATTGACTCTTCTCTGACCTAGCTATGACAAGCAGTCAACCAATTGTGTGGTGCAATGTTTCTTTTTTTTTCTTTTTTGGAAAAGCAGTGAAATATTAGCCAATGGAGAAAGTAAGATTAAGATCATTATGCACAAAACCTCAGGAGGTTTCAGCAACTTTTCCACTAACACATATCACCTGAGTTGTATTCCATACAAGTCCACTTCCCTATTCACCCCAGCTTTTAGCAGATTTCCACACTCAAACACTTTGTGCCCATAATACCACTAAGTCTCGTGCTTTGCTGTTGTGACCTTCATGGAATTTCGTGCTGTGCTTGAGTCCCACAGTCTCTAACCTGATATCGTAAGTTTTATGCTGGTGCCGTTTAGTTTGTGCTCTGTGTGTAGGAGAGGGTGGCAATGTAAAGGAATTTAAAGAAACTCTTCAGTGAAATATAAAAGTTTTATAGATGGTGATCTCTCCTTTGTTCTCCCAATGAGGACCTCCACCTGTTTCTGATGATGTGAGCCAGAGCCTGTCCCTTTCAAGAGGCTGATCCCTCCTGATCTCTTTGATGTAACCTGACCTAACAGTTCCAACTAGCAGGATTTGATGATCACGGATGGACCCTCGACAACAGCATGTGCAAATCAAAACTAACAGGCATGGGGAGACGAATGATGGGGATGTGTGAGCAAAACTGGCAGGCTGTGCAGACGGAGAGCGCTCGCACAGCTATGATGTGTCTAAACGGCAGGCAGGCAACGGTCACATGATCAATGCTGCCAGCCCAGACTTAAGCAGTAAAACCTGTGGATCTGTGAGGGCACATGCAACTGATCGGAGATGAAAGACAGGCTTTGACTTTCACAGGAGGCCTGGAGTCGGGGTGGGGGCTACAGGAGCTACAGGGGCACTTCTGAGGGACTGCGATCAGAACAGCTGGGTCATTTTCAAATGACCTAAATCTCAGATTAATCCATTTGGACTTGCATGGTTAAATTTGTGTCCACGCTACACACTGACGATGGGAGGCAAAGAAAAAGGGAGAGAGAGAGAATTATCAGTGAAAGCCAGGAAGGCTTAGCGCTTGGAGTTCAAACAAGGTGCACTTTAGAGAACAAACCACTGTGCAGCAACAGTAGCAGAGATAACCAGCTTTTCTAACTCTTGCTGAAGGTAAATCTGACAGAGATTCTTCCATGCTCACTCTCTAAATCTACACATTTAGATCCCTCCAAGTTTGAGCATCTGCCATTCCCACTTCTCACTCACTTGGGTCAGAGGATGTTTTGACATACCGCCAGCCGCCGGAGCATCTCTTCATGGTAGTGTGTGTGTGTCAGAGGCCACAGTCCATCTGTGAGTGATTTAAGGGTTACATATTTGAGGATGACGTGTGATAAAACAGGGAGGTATGGGTCAAAGTGACGAGGCTCAATCTGTGACAGAGCCTCCACTCCTGGGCCCTACCACATGTTTTAATCTATACAAGCATCTGTTTGAAGTTTCCAATGAATACCATCAGTCCAGCTGGTGACTTCATATCCATCTTACCTGGTCCAGAACAGTTCGACCTCCTTCAGGCACACTAATTAACCATGGGGCGAGAGGTTCTATTTCTGAGACGATTTGAAGGATTATTACACTGTACACACACCAAAAGCGGAAAAAATATTTGCATCGTGCAATTGTCGCTGCATAATCAAATCGCTGAAGTTGGATATTTTGAGCTTGCGCGAAGACGTGATGGACCCAAATATTGCCTCCCTGTGAGGATCCCGTCACGTTACGGATCAGTCGCCCATTGTGATTTCACATCATGCCTTTGACTTTCTATGCGATTTCATCGCACCACAAATTAAATTCGCCTTTGGTGTGTACACAGCTTTACAATGTGGTGGTGTTCAGGACATATATGAGCATCTTCTAAAATGTGAAATCTGTTCTTTATTTCTGAGTTACAAGTATTAAGGTTTGTAACAACCTAATTCCCTTAAAAATTGTTGGAATTTTACATTTGTTTAAACCACAGATACGTGGAAATTTTACTTTTCTTTATGAAGAACTAATATGTTATAATTTTTGATTTTCTGCTACGACTATGCTGGCACAAAACCCATTAAGTTAGGGTTGTGTACAGTGAAATATTTTGGCATAATATACCCAGTTTTGTCACCACAAAAATAGCTGGACATGTCCCGACATCTTGATAAAAATAGCCATTTTCTTGGTTCAAACGTGTAAATAAGCAGTCACAAAAAGTGGTCCGCTGCTTGGTTTGTCACGCCACCGGCCCGCCCTTCTGCTCCTGAGAGGAAAGTCGGTCTATGTATTCTGAACTACGTTTTGATATACACTGTGCAAATGTTGCAGGGGTACGTACAAATTGCACAAATTCAACATATCCACTGTTTGCAGAAACGTGAAATGTAAATATTTATTCTAGCAACTTGGCTGTGTATAATTATCATAATTACTTTTTTTGAGCCACACAACTTCATAGGAAATAATTTCAAATTTTTCACTACCTTTTAAGAACATTAAAGCTAAATCATTAACGGAAAACTGATTAAATTTATCTTAATGATGATGAGAAGACTTATTGACCGACAACTTTTTAAAAGTCTCACTCCTAGGGTACCTGTGTAGCTCAGCTGGTAGAGGGGACGTCGCATTTACAGAGGCTGTGTCATCGCTGCAGCAGCCCTGGGTTCGATTCCACCCAGTGGCTCTTTGCTGCATGTCATCCCCTCTCTCTTCCCACTTCCCTGTCCAAACCTTCAGCTGTCCTGTGAAATAGAGGTCTGAAAAGCCCCAAAATATGTTAAAAAACAGTTACAGTCCCCAAAGACTAAGATGTCAAATTTACAGACAAGCTGCAATGCCTTTTTCCAGAGCGTCCACTGCCATGTTATGACATATTCGCTATTCAAACAATTAAACAACCAATGAAAGGGCTGTAGGGGCGGGACATAAGTTAGAGGAATCTGATTGGAGTGTTGGCAAGTGGGCGGGATGTAGGCAGAGTGCAGTGACAGCGAGATGAACACGGAGATGAATGCCAATGATGTTAGCTTCCACTCAGTGGTGGAGGACTACTCACCTCCCTCATCTCCGCCGTAACTAAACTAACACTCTGTCACTCACTCTCACTAACGTTATCACTATCAGTCGCACTCTCACTCTCTCTCTAAATCTGTCGCTATATCTATTTATCTCTTGCTATCTGTCTCGATCTATCGCCTGACAGTAAACCCAAAGAGATCCCAACTGACCTGCCCTCTATACACAGGAAAAGCAAAATGATTGACAGGTGGATTGGCGTGACATAACTGGTTATATTCAACCAATGATTCAGCCAATAATGGCTCAAGTCAGTGATGACATGAGGGATCCAGGATTTTTTTTTTTTTTACATGAAAGATGGAAGTGGCGGACTTTCCTATACAAATACAAAATTATTTATTTTTGGGAATTTTTTTGCGATACATTTTCAAATTTGACTACAATAAGAGCAGGGATACGGTCCAAAAGGGCTGAAAATGCATTTTTGACTTCAGCTTCACTCTAACTCGAACAATGAAGGTATCCTTCAGTGGTTCTCACAAGAACTTATCTGAAGAAACCGGTCCCTTACTGCTTTAATCTGAGGCCTGTGAGCTCTCTTCAGTATCACAGCCAAA
>JAQFJB010000009.1:10665923-10676074 GCA_029874875.1 Naso minor
ATCATCTCTGTTCATGCGAGCAGGGCATTGAAGTGTGTTTAGCAGACAGGCCAGCCCTACATCAGAAGCTCGGCTTTGCAATAAAGCGTAATGCCCATCTCTGCCTTTCTCTGCAGGTAACCAGAACAGATGAGGGCCCGTGTAAGAGCCCGATCGGGCCAGCAATGGCGTGTGGATTGAGGCAGGGAGTGGTGGAGATCAGCTCTGAGATTTATCGCCTCTCGCACCGAGGTAGCACAGATAAAATAAGGCAGGGTACCACAGAAGTGAACAGAGTGCACAACTCATACCCAGTGGTGTAGCTCCGAATGGGCAGGCAGTGGAGGGGAGAAGAGGATGTTGAGGTTGATGAAACACAAGGCAAGACTTTACACAGTATAGAGCACAGCCTGGCCACCAACACCTCTGTATGGCCAACGCAGCTGTGCCTTGGGAGTAGTTACGCCTATTCAGGACAGTTAATAGCCTCCAGAAAGGAACACAAATGTGGGATTTGTCCACAAAAGTGCTGCTTAAGCTGCATGGGGAAATGGGAATGCCTGGAAGGAAAGGAGAAAAAGATCAATATAGTTTTTTTCCCCCTTTTTTTTGCAATAGGGAGGGAATGTTGGTGATGAAACCTCTTGCAAGTGTGGTGCGGATTATGATTGCTTAGCATTGCGATATGCCCGCTCCACTTCTCAAAGTAATACTTTCATCCAGACGGGGTAGCAATGTGTTTGATGAATTCCTGTTAGGAACTTGAGTTAGACTTGGCATGTTCATTACTGCCCTCTGTGTGTTCGTAATTTAGATTAGCCAACGCCGGACAGAACATGCAGAGCATAAGCACAGGGCTGGGCACTAGCTGCTGTTTTTCATGTAACCTACTTTTATCTTGGCTGATTAATGTTTGAGACACACCAGCGGTGAACTGACATTAAAACAAGTGATTCAACCACACCCATACCAGTGTACGACACTAATGTGATGTGAAACTTGAAGAAATCAACCGTTTCCGAGTGTTTTGGGGAGTTTCACGAGACAAAATTCAACTGTTTTCTCTCTGTTCTGGGCTGAATATGTATAAACAATTTTAAAGGAGGTTAAAGATAGTAAGACCTTGTTCTAAGATAAGCAGTGTGTAACCCACATCGGAAAGGAGCACAGGCATGGCATTAAATTGCCACTAGTGGTGCCTGTGTTTGTTCTAAATAAAATAAACAGATACTTTCTAAATGACTACAGGTTTCCCAGATGCATGCATTCTGTTTTTTTGTTTGTTTTTTTTTAGCCTAATACAAACGCTATACATGCTGCAGAAATACAGCTTTTGTATTTTTATGGCTTTCCTCATTCAGCCTGTATATATATATAAGTTACAAAATAGTCCTAATTTACAAAAGCTGTCCTTGGTATATTCTTTCATTGAAAACAGCAGTAAGATATTTATTAGATTTATATTCAGTTATTATTTAGCCGTAGTAGACAAGGTGAAGAAGTCATGGTTCAGTTTCTTGTTAAAGAAGAAAAAATAAATATATATATATATATTGGCTCATCTGTGGATGGGCACGCTGGATGCTGCAGGGATCAAACCTATGACCTTGCTCGTACAAAGCAGTGTTTTTAACCATAGGAACATTTAACCATCTCAGTCCAGGCTTTAGCATGTCAGGCACTGAGATAACAGCAGCGATCAGCTGAGGGAGACCTCAGTTTAAATTCTCAGTACTGAACGTATGGTTATTAATTCAGGCCGTATGCTGAAGTGAAGTCGTTTGTTGTGATTTTTTTTTTCTTTTTAGGAACAACCACATCGAGTGTGAGGCTCCATCAAATATCCTGTAGGCAGACATCATCAATCATTTGGCATAATTTGAGCTGAGCGCTGGCAGTGTTATTAATAGAAATTAGCATCTTTGTTACTTTCAGGTAATAACTCTGCGAACTGACTGCACTTGAATCAAAGCTCTCCACAGGAAAAATATGATGATGCATTTGTTTTTGTTTGTAATTCAGTGATGCTGCAGAGCTGTGTTTATTTGATGGCCTTATCACAGAGTGTTTCTCTTGAAGAGAAATCATAGCTGTGCAATGATGCCAATTAAGGAGGTGAATTAATTTAGTATCATTTTACTTTCGGTAGCATTAAAATGTGCTGGAGTTCAGACTATAATGCTTCTAACACAGTGTTGAAGCTGTTAGGCCAATGCAATATGCATTTAATATGTATGCAACCAGTGTAGTAAAGCTCCTGGATATTTTGCCAGTGTGTGGGTTGCCTGCAACCCTTACTTCCTCTGCCAGTGCAAGGCTGAAGTATCAAGAGCTATTCTCTTCCTGTTTAATCAAGTCCTCCAGGCAGATGCTGTAAAAGGCCAATGAAGTCTCTTCTCCTGTCCTACTGCTTGCACAGAGCAGCTCTGGGAGTAAACAGCAGCTACTGAGCTCAGAAACACATTCTGTATGTATCGAAACATTGGTTAATGCAAGCCAGTCTAACCCGAGCCCCTTTAAATCAGCTCCAGTTTATCTGTGACTTCAGAAAAATACTAAATCCCTTAAGGGCGGTGATTCATGTTTTCACTTACAACCACATGAACTGGATGCAAATTTCAGACATAAATGCACCACATGCTCCTCTGCATGGTATAACCCACAAGGTTCCATATGGGACTCTTTCAGTGCCAGCGTTTATTATAGCGCATCATATTATGGCGTCCATATCCTCATTCTGTCAAATAATCAGTGTTCAGTCATGTCTGTATGTAAACCTGTGCAGAAGAAAACGTGATCGTCAAATGTGAAATACTGTGCATCGTAAAGTTGTAGAATATCTACAGATATTTAACTTTCTCTGCTTTCATCACTTGCTGTTTGTCGCCATCTTACAACCAAAGATACTTTATATTTTTACACTGATATTAAATGACAAATGTCTTAGAATTTTACTAAAATGTTTACATTGTAAACATTTATAATTTCTACACATTTGATCAGATAATTATTAGTCAGCAGTCCACCTTAACCCTGAAATTCTAGCGTGGTCTTAGTGCGGTAAAGATTGAACTATTTCGCCTTTAAAATTTAATTTTAAACACCACAATCAGAATAATTTGAATACGAAAGGATATAAGGTGAGGATTGCCAGTTATAATATTATTCATATTATCATTTCATCTGAGACCGAACATTTACCCTGGTCCTACCTAAAATGCAAAATTAATTTAAAATTAGAAACACGTAGGCTACTAAAGGGACTGGCCCTGATTTAGATGCTGATAAATAAGGTGAGAGTCTATTACCAGCACACATGTAATTCCCCCTGGTTTTATTTAAGCAGCATGTAGACATTCATTCTGCTCAGTCTTTATCCAAATCTTCATTTACATTATGTGGCAAAAGCGCACTTGTGGAGGAAATGCTACTAAATCTTTGATAAAAAAACGAATCACATATTTTGTTTCTAAACAAGTCTGTCACTATAAGATAAGATACTCTATGTTATTTTAATGGCCGAAAGAACTCAGGCTAATGACAAAACGGCGATATCTATGATAACTTTCAAAGAAAAATGCAATTAGTCAAAGATGTATTCATCTTTAATTCTGTATTTTGAGTGTTATCTCCTTTTTGGCAAATGAGTTAAACACAGAAAGCGAATTCAGGGAGGTGGAGAGAAAGTCTGTAGCCATAACTGTACAAAAGTAAACCCAAAGAACAATTAAACTTGATGAATTTTTACGTTTTGGCCGCCAGCATTGAGGTTCATTATCACCATGACAAAGCAAGAACAGAAAGAAACAGGAGATATTTAAGAGGTGCTGTACTTTTTATGGAATATTGTCACATCTGTTATTACACAGTGTTGTTATTTTATTTTTAAGTATTTTATTTTGAAGTAATATGTCATGGCACCCTATTTTAGAACATTTCAGTTAATTTTATTGTAATTTATTTATCTGTTTTTTTAATTTCACACACAGCATCTGTCTTATTTCTACTTTCACTTTACTTCACACGTAAGGACATTATTAGGCCAATATCCAGACTGTTGCCAACAACCTATCAACCCTTCAGTCATAGTCATACTGCATTCATTTTTATGAGGGTTAGTCTCTCAAAAAGCAGGCAGATGATCTTTGTTAAGTGCTTTTTTAGCATTGCACTGATCCCGCACTGGTCAGAGTATCAGCTTAATATTTCCCGCTCCTACAACCGTATCACATTTCCCTCTGAAAGCTGCTGAATGATTTCCCCTCTCCCTCTTTTTGTCACTCTTATTTCACGCTCTGAATACTTAGTAGTTAATAGCTTCCCTCCCCTCTCCCCATCGTACCTTTCTCTCACACAGACACGCTCACACTGTTTTCTCCGTACACAAGTTTGCAACAGTCTTCCAGCAACTCTTCCAGAGCCATCAGAGGAGTCTGATTTTTAATTTGCAGTTAAATGGCGCCCAACGCATGCAGCGTGCTCGATAATTGACTTCACTCAGCTGAAGGAAGAAATGATTAAATCTGAATATCTGGGCGATCTTTTCAACTCCAAACTAGAGAGGAGGGAGTAAAACTAGTGGCTCTGATCAGGCATAAAGTGTTGAGAAAAGCTATTTCTGGCATACAGGGGGGACAAGGTTGGCTGACTGCATTAAGCATCTCAACCCTGGTAGAGCGAGTCGCCAAGAGAACAAATAAGCACAAATTATAAATTAATGAGCCAAAGCGTAATGAGAAACTGCTGACATCTCATTTATATTTTCAAACATTTATCTTGTCATCTGCATTTTAGTATCTCGGTGGTCATCTTCATCCATTTCCTGCGCAAAGTACATGATTATGGAGCGAGAGGCTACAAGTCTCATACATTATTGATCAGGGAAACTGAATAGGTGATCACACCGACTTCACATCCAGCCCTCTTCTTTTGTGGTGTGTTAATCGACTAAGATGTGTAGGTTATGCAGAGACGGCGGGTTGAGGAAGGTGTTAAGCCAGTCTTTCATCTCTGAGGCCCTACATGTCTCTTCTCTTGGATGTCCAAACCTTCGAAAGTCTGGACTTCTCATAGCAGAGGAAAGAAATCTAAACTACGCACAAGAGCAAAATGAGCCACATTGTTCGCCCTTTCTTTTGGAACGAAACGCATTGTTTGGTGTGAGATGATATTCAGCTGTTAGTTTCACAGGACTGAGTTGCCATTGTTGGATGCCGCCTGTGCTTTCCTGAAAACAGTCTTTCATCAGCATGCACCTCCACCGTCCAGTTTTATTCACTTCATTAGCAAACCGCCGGCGCCAAGTGCTCGGACGCTTCTTTTCAAGAATTGATCGTGACAGGTTAAATTCATATGTGCTTGTGTGGTTTTGGTAATCTGCCTGAGCGTGGATACATGTGCATGTCGTTAGTTACGTGATACGCAATTCCACTGTCATGTCTCAGTAAAGCCCGCGCCCCGCTAGTCCTCCCCAGCCGTGTTTAGTATTCAGAGAGCAGGCGCTGTCGTAATCTGGATTCTGAGGCAGGTTGCTGGGGTTTTTGTTTGCTCTTATGGCCCTGATAATCTTGTTACACTGCTGTCAAGTGGAGCTGGCTCTCCCTGCAGCCCTGAGCCACCATGCGTGCCACCTTGAGTACCAGAAATCCTTCCCCTCCTCCCCTCACTTGCCACCCCCACCAGCCCACCGCCATTTTGAGACAGCCGTTGATGGAAGAGCCTTGGATGTATCCTTGAAGAATCACCTCCTGAGCATCTTTATTCAGCCTCCCACCCCCCCCCCGCCCCCCGTCTCCCACCCCCACCTCAGGCAGCGAACGACAGTGATAAATATTCATCAGGGGAGGCAGTGCGTGGATGCTGAAGCCTCGGTTCCCCCTCAACAAAGGGTCCCTTGGCTAATGGTGTCCATCTTTAGCAGCCCCCCTGGGGAGATCCTGTGGAAGGGATGAGATCATTAAAGCATGACACGGGCTCAAGGCCGGATCCATCGTGTCACATCAGCATTTATCCCACCAGACTCCCCCTCGAATCCCAACCTAAGCTGACCACACCTTCGCGAGCTGCCCTCTTTGGATTAGATGAACACAGACAGCTTTTGAAGGTTGACTGGAGTCGCTCGCGTCGCGTTAGTTCAACTTCACAACTTCCTAATTGGCACCTTGGTTTTGGTCCTTGCTGAGATCAGGATCTTTTTTTTTTTCCCCTCAACCTGTTCTTCTCAAGCTCCTCCAAATGTGTCGAGCGTGCATTTTTCACAAGGCTGTTCTCTCTCTCTCTCTCTCTCTCTTCTCCTTCTCTCTCCCCGCCACGGACGCGTGAGCGCGCGTGCACACACGCACACAGGCGCTCACGCGTGCGCGGCACAGTCTGTGTGCGCTTCTTAAAAGAACACAAAAGCCTTCACATCGACGGGTAAAGCTGCACAAATCTGCGCATTTTAAAAAAAAAGGAAAAAAGAAATCCAACAACATGCATCCACTGTGTCTGAGCGGAACACCCACTTTTAGCTCCTTCGTTTATTCCCTTACATCTGAGTTTATCCCCCGAACCTCAAGGAATGCCCATCGCCCCTGGATGTAATAAAGATAACTCGAAAGCCACTGCGTCTGCCCGTCTTTGCCAGGTATTCATGTGCAGAGGCTGTTGCAAATGATTTCAAACGAATGAAACTGATGATATATGTAAGCATAAAAAATGCAGGGTTTTTTTTAATGCCAAAGCAGCTGCAGACATTTGGCGAAAAGCGTCTTAAATCCGGATCAACTTCTGCAATGCAACTGAGGGTAGAAACAGAGATTTCAGCACCACGGACAGATCTCCCCCAAATGTTAAAGCATCTAACGCCTCAGCGCAGACGAGCAGCGGAGAGGAGAGAGGAAAAAAAATGTGCCCTCTTACCGTTCTGATCCCGGTGAACGCCAAAGCATCCCGAAAATCACGGCTGTGCCCCGTCTTTCCTCTCCAGCCTCACTGAAAACGTGGATTTCTTGACTCCACCGTCCGCCTTTCTGTCGGCTGTCAAAAAGGGGAAAAAAAAAAAAAAAATCCTTAAAGTCAAGTCTGGGTGTTTAGCTCCATAAACCAGGCATCGATGAGCACAGCACATTTACAGTCTCATTCAGGCCAGTAACGTGACAGCCAGCGCGACAAAACGGGATCCGGTGTTCTTCCAGCGGCGACTGAAATTAGCAGTGTCATCTCGGAAAAAGAGCCAAAACCAAAGTTCGAACATGGTGGAGAAGAGCGGGCGGAAAACTCGGTAATCCCACATCAGACAAGACTTCATGCCGCATGCATTTTAACTGTGACTTTCATCCATGCGCACTGGCGGAGCGGAGGAGAGAGGCACGAATCCCCCTTGTCTGCTGCCAGTGGTGCGGCTCGTACCAGTTTATGTATAGATCTGCCCAAGGTCTCTTTTATTTCAATTGCCAGACGCTCCGAATCGACCGGGGATCAGCGGATGCGTTCTTCCAGCGTTCGCCTCGGATGCGCGAATCCGATCTCCCCTCTCTCCGGTCCCGCATTGGTCATGAGATATCCTATGTATAATCACAAGCTTTATCTCCCCACCAACGTTTCAACTAGTGGAACTTGATCTTGGTTGGTGCAAACCAGCGCATCCCCTACAGCGATGGACGCGTTATGAAACAATTACCATAGCATGACAGCCGAAACCACTCGTAAAAACGCATAAATCCCCCAATCTCAGGACTGTCACAGCGCGGAAATGAAAAGCAATTTAATGCGTGCAATACTCTTTAAGGGGGTATGGTAATGTAGGGGAGGAGGGAGTGAAGGAGGGAGGGAGGGAGGAGGGGGGGTTTCTGGAAGAAGACCCGTAGAGGGCAGCACAATGATGAAAAAGGCATCTTGGCAGGCTTGCATTTCCAGGCTCCACTTTCTAAGCCGGTGTATTTTAATTCAGCTGCAAACAACCATTTGATTTGTCACTCAGAGCTTTGGCTGTTCCCCACCAAGCCGGCCGTCTGATTTCCATGCTTTTGAAAGTCACAACCGGACACGTGGAGCGCTCCCTTTTATGATTACAATGCCATAATGCTTAAGATTCTTCTCAGCCAGCTTTTGATTTCCTCGGAGGAAAATGGAGGGGAGCAGATATTGGCCGTCAGTCATCCTGGATTCATCACGTCTCATCATTATTCCATCCAGGAAAAAAAAAAAGATATTCCTTGAGACAGCCTTCGGCGCGCCAGGCGCTACTTACCTATTAGCAGCACATTGTTTACTCCTGTTCTCAGTGAGGTGATTCTTCACTCTGAATACCTGCTTTCACAATGTGATCGACACAAAGAAAAAGAATATTTTTCTTTGTACACCATGAATTGACAGTCCTCGACTATGTCCACCCCGTATATACTTCTATCATTCAACTTACGGGCTTGTTATTAAAGTTTCACAAACAAATGAGGTCAAGCAAACATTCATTTGTGCACGTCGAATCTCTTTATGGACGCTTCCGAATACACGGATTAAGCCTATAGTCCCGCAAAACACAAATTTACAAGAGATCTGCATTGACGGAAATGAATGTACTGTAGGATTAGGCTTAATCCAGTTTTGCACCAAATACTCGAGCATGCTAATGCTGCCATATTGCTGTAAGCACTCTGTATTTTACCAAATCTTGGCTTATTTGCTCCTCGTCGAGAGAGCAAATCAAGTCAAAGCCACAGCTGCCCTCTTACCCTCTTGCTGTGGGACGAGGAACTTTAGAAGCACTTAACTAAAGCCTGAACAGAAAATCGAATTAAATCTAGCATATGGTGGGCCGCCATGTCCAAAGAGATTTCCCACTTAGTCAGTATTGTGTGGTAATAAGTCAACTCTTATGCTCTCTTTAGCATGCGCGCAGCGACAATAAGCGGATGTGGCATCCATGCCGCCTTACTGAAATTAGCCGTGGAGATGCATAGAATTATCTTAAAGTCTCTCGCTCTGTAATCGTATTAACAGTGGTCTATCCTGTGGGGATGGACGAATCGGTATCTGTGGAACCCCGGCTGGAATAACGATGGAGGAGCCATTGCAGCAGGGTGTTTGCTCCTTCCCTCTGGAAAGGACTGCAGCTGGCTCCCCTGAGAGGCATCAAAGAGAGGGAAGTCACTGTCCTAAATCTTTCTTTTCTTGCCTTAAACAACTTTGTGTGCCACTGATGGGAGAGGAAGATGCTCTTGATAAGTGGTAGTGTGTCTGCAGGTTGTATAAACTGTAAATGCAACTTCTGTTCTTACTTATAATGAACTAGCAAACCGTACTTAATTAGTGTTGGTCCCTCTGTTTCATTTGAAGTCTTTACTTTTTGCCTACAAACCTTTTTTTATAGAATTTAATGTACCTGATTCTTCTAAATTTGTATTACAAGACATAAGTCATGGTGTTTTGTGTATGTCTGGAACAGAATTGCATCGTGGGAAATCTTCTAAGCTTAATAACTCCATCCCAGAACGTCTCATCTGCATAAAAATTATATCCTTGCGCTGCTCTCTTCCCGCTCAGATTTTATACTTTTACTCTTACACAACTTTGAAAAACTTAAAAGTACTTATTCGTTTGCGGACCTGCCTTCCATGTGGGTACCAATACCTTTCACATAGGTGGAGGGAACCTTGAGAGTGATTTAAAGGCAGTTTACGTGGTGGAAGTGTTGGCAACAAACAAAACATTTGCTTCAATACAAACCTATTTTAGTTTGACTTCTCTGGTATTTGTTTTTGTGAGAAGATGCAGAAATAATTGGACATAACTGGCACATTTGGACTCAAAATGACCCCTATACAAACATCAAACCATGTCTAATTATGTCATATTAATGTCAGAAACATGTGGTGTGTATTGGAAACGTGTGCATTTCCACTCCAAATGCGTGAATGTTTTTGAAGGTTATCTGTAGTATTAATTGGTGCTTTGATTTTCTTCGTTTTATGGTGTGAAGAGTTTCGGGAAGAAAAGAGTTTTTACATCAAATTCATATGAAGACTAACAGTCCGTAGTCATGCTAGCTGTTGTGTCATCTGAAACAATGATTTAGAGCTCATTACACATGTGACCACTTCTGACCGAAGTTGCGCGCACATTAAGTGCAGCGTGGCCTTCCTTTTACGTGACAACGGCGCGCTGGCGCTCCTGAAACTGCAAATGTTTGAAAC
>JAQFJB010000009.1:10751632-10762865 GCA_029874875.1 Naso minor
TCCTTCCTCATGGTGGAGGCTGACACTGTCCCCATTCTCAGATGTAGGACACTGTTGCTACTCTTGTCACTTGTCTATGTGCACAACCATGTCCCTTCTTGCACGTGTTTTGTGAGCTCTAAATGTTTTGTTTGTGTTCATTTGCTAGGTAAACGAAAAACACTAACAAAGATTCTGTCCCCATTTGATGACTCAGTGGATAAAAATCCGGTGATTCGGTCTGTCGTGCTCAAACTCCTGCTGAAGTACAGGTGAAATGCACATTTCATAGAGCATAATTATGTGCTGTACTAACATTTTTGCAGTGCTTCTCATTTTTGTATAAATTGTACTGTTTCTTTAGCTTTGATGAAGTTAAAGATTACTTGCAGCAGCACCTGGTGGCAGTTGAGCGGAGCAACATCTTGGAGGAGACGGACAAAACTGAACTGTACTTGTTGTACATTAACTGCCTGGAGGTACACATGAATTCTCATTCAATTCAGTATTTAAAATAAAGCCTTTCCTCTGTTTAACTTGCTTTGATGAGTAAAATGTTAATGTGCTGGGTAAAATAGTAGTAGTATCTAGATTATTTTCATAGGTTATATCCGCTTTCTCTAGGATTCCATGTTTGAAAAGTTGCAGTTCAGGTCCACTGCAGACCAGCAGGTGTGTCTGCGGAGTGAAAGCGTCTTCCTGACAGATTACCTGCAGTCACAGTCTACTGAAACAGCCACTGTGGAGTATCTCCAACAGGTGGCCCGAGTGCGTATGGACCTGGATATGGCTGCTAGCCTCATCGTAGAGGACCCGAGAGCCAAAGGTGCGTCATTGGAGGAATGAATGTATTAGTTTCACCTTTGCTGCCCACTTACCTGTGCTGAAAAATAACATTTTAAAATGTTTTTTTTCTTTAGAATGTATTCATTTTAGCAAACTGACATTCTCTTTATCGTTTTTTTTAAACCAGAATCTGGAAAGAGTTCTCAAAGTGGAACCACAGGCTTCCTGAACAGTGTGTTAAACCTGTGTCGGCGCAGTGGGAACAACTGGTACCGCGTCTACTTGATCCGTAAAATCTGCAGCCAGTATGGAGTTGAGTTTGTCCTGAAACTCCTCAGAGTGGATGTGATGAGCTGGCTCTTCCCTGAAGAAGTTCTAGAAAAGGTTCATTTATGCACTTTTGGGTTTTTAATGTTAGTGCCCAAATAAAGATTTGATTCAAAATGAAATTCTAGCAGTAACTAAAAACTGTGGTTCAATTCTCATTACGCCCAGAGTGAAGACGCTGCTCCAATAGATCAGTATCTTGTGTGTGGGGAGCACTACAAGACTATCAGAGATGCTGTTGCAAAGGTGGTGATGGAAGGCAAAGTCACCGGGCTAGACGAGATATGTGAGGTAATGTTACATCACATTTTGTCCGCAAAAGCATGCTTGTATAGTATGTGTAAGTTTACACTAGTATCTTGTTGCTCTTTGCTGTTTCTTAATAGGGGTGTCGATGTTCACCGCAGTGGACAACAGTTTATCTTCTGCTGGCACTGTACAGAGAGGTCACCACTCTCTACAGAGAAGCTAATGTGAGCTTCCATCCTAAGCCTGAGGTAAACATTTTCCATGATGACCTACTGAGCTGCTCTTGTATGAGCTGTCACATGTCAAGTTGTTTTCTAGATATATTCTGCTCGCAAAGGGGACGTTTAAAGTGAATCTACACAGTACAAGTGGTGTAAGTGTTTACTGACCTTTTCTGTCTGTGCTACATTTGTTTATGTATCTTCATACCTACAGCAAGTGGAGGCTTTGGTGGCCTACATCCAGACCTCCAAGTTCCTTGCAAACCCAGAGGTGAAGGCCTTCGCCAAGGCTTTGGTTACCAACCAACTTCAGCTGCTGAATGTTCGTCCCCAGGCCTCTGGTGCTCAGTGTGTGTTGGTGGACTTAACAATTCATCTGGCTGCTGTCCTGCTGTGTGGAAACCAGGGCATCTTGGCTCCTCTGCAGCACCTGGCAATGGCACCTGGCAACATGCAGGTACGTATATTTTTCAGCTACTTTCATTGTAAGAAACTAGGCCTCCTCTTCTTTGAAGTGAATTGAATATATTTATCTGTTTGCACAGAGAGCCTTCTTGCCTACCATGGCGGATGACATGTTGGCTGTGGCTCAACAAGCAATGGGACCTTTGCAGTGGTACCGTAAGTGAAAAAAACCAAAATCCATAAATGCTGTCATGTTTGAAATGTCCTTAAAGATTCTGCAAAGCCACACTTAATACCTCTATAGTAATCTAATGTTTGATTTACTTATGCAATAGATTGTCCAAATGGTCACCCCTGCACCATTGGAGAGGTATGTTATTTTCAGTCTGACTCATGCTAAGATTGCGATGTCTTTGTAGATTTTTTTTTTTTAAGTGTTTTTAAACGATTAAAATTTGTGTTATGTTTCATTTTCTCTAGTGTGGGCAGCCCATGGAAAGAAGTCATTGTTTGGACTGTGGTGCCGAGATTGGAGGAGACAACCACCGGCCTGTGGCAGGATTTCAAAATGTTCACGTGCAGTAAGTGATCTTCAACTTAGTTACTATTTTTAACTTCTCAACATCAATTCTAATACCGATACCAAGTAACGATCTGATACCAGTGTGTTGAAAAACTATACATACTGATTAGTAGTATTTTCTGACAGCTGTATACTACTAACCTTGTTAGGATGTTAGCTGTTGAAATGTTTTGCCTTGTGTGGATATTGACTGTTTCTGCTGGAAAAAAAAATCAGTTAAGTTAAGCCTACAGTTGTACAGCACACCATTAGAGAGTAGCAGCGTCTCCTTCTGTGTGGTATTGGATTGGTGCATATTTGCAGTATCAGAACAACCCTATGAAAAAATGTAAGGCAGAAAAAGTAACTTAAATGTATATTTTCTTTTTAATGAGTAATTATTTGTCGATGACCTCCAAACAGGGGTGACCGCACTCAGACAGGCCACATCCTCGGCGACCCCAGTCGCAGGGACAATCCAGACATGCTGGACACAAAGAACATCTCCCCCGTCCCCTTCACCGTTGTCCGCATGCTCACTCACATGGCCATGCTGCTCGGTGCCTGCAGCAACCTACAGGTAGACTGGATCATACAATGCATGCAATTACCAAAAAACCCCCAAATATATATATATATATATACTTTTTTTCCCCCTCTGTAATATACTATAATTGTTGTTTTGTTGTTATGGAAGTTTGGAATATGTGTTGATGTTAATGCACAGCACTATCTGTGTATTATGAAGATTATCTTGCTGAACTCTTTGATTTAAGCAACGTAGTTTATGACGATTTCCTAATGTGTTGTAAAAAAGGCGTACACAAGCAACACCATGTTTGCATGACATCTGCTGTAACGTTACAGCTATGATTGATTATTACAGTACTCCTGCATTTCTTATTATGGTGGTGGCGTTGGCTCTATTGCTTTTTAGTTACTAAAATTTATTTACTTGCGTCTGCTGAAAGTGACATTCCCCAAAGCAAAACTTAGCAGAGGCTTAAGCACAGCAGTTCTTTTGTTACTGTCTGATATAAAACCAATATGGATCGTTAAGTGACACCACTGCCACAGTACACCTCTATGTGTGCTGATTAGCGCATATATCGGTTAATAATGCTTATACTACCGAAGACCCCAAACAAGCTCTCTTGTGGTTGCATGTCAACATGGCTCCCATAATGCCATGACTGGTCTGTAAACGCCTGCGGAAGCAGGGCAGCTGTGGTTTGCAGCATAATAAGCACTATGACGTTCACATTCATTCATTGACTTTAGTGAGTCATTATAAATTCAAGGTTTTATGATGTATGCAATACAAAAACATCTTAGATGCTGTTAATATGACTTACACTCTGGATTGTTGAGTTGTAATCCGCTGCCATTTGGCATCATCTGTTTTCCTCTCTCCCTGCCTCTCATGTTCGCATTCTAACATGCTACTAGCATCCTAACAGCAAGCTAGCCTGCTAGCAGCATGCAAACATTGCTACATGGTAGCAGTGGTAATCATATCCAAGTTAGTTGCTTACGATACTTGAATTATAACATGCCGTCTTTGCTATTATAATGGGATTGTAGCACTGCTAGCATGCTGCCACAGCTACATCATCCTGTCATGCTATCAGCTATTTGTGTTTCAGAAAATAGTGCCAGCACCATCATAATGAGAAATGTGATTAAGCCAATAACTGCGCAACACACAAACTATTTTACATTAGCATTGCAATAATCATAGCTGTAATGTTACAGCAGATGCCGTGCGCACACGATGTTGCGAATGTTTGCCATTTGTACAACACATTACGAAAAGCATCTTAAACTCGGGAAGATATTCTTCACAAAGGAACACAACTTCATTTTTGAAGTGTAGAATGAAATTGCTGCTCTTCTCCCTCTTCTTCTTCCACGGCATTTGGCATCCAGCCAGGTAGTGCCACCTTCAGTTCTGGACTGTGAATTGATCTGCTACTTCACTCATGCATGGGTGTTTCAGCAATGGGGAGTCACTCACTACTTGGGTCAGTCAGTCAGCCAGTAAGCCCCCCTGGCATGTTCCTGGGGAAGTTGCCTTTGGTCTGGCCAAAAAAAAAGAGGGGGAAAAAAGCTTATAAACCCCACCATTCTACTGTTAAAAAATAATTGATAAAATTCTCTTAATTTGTGTTTCTAGTCAATCTCTGCCATCATCAAACCTCAAGTGCCTGAACCAGGTCCATTTCTGCTTGCTCACCTGCGAAAGGACTTGAAACATCTCATCAGATCTCTTGGTAAAGGGACAGATGACACAGTCAGCACTGTTCACCTGCTCATCAACAGCCTCCTGGGACCCCAACAACAACAACAATGTAAGAAACAACTAATAAAAAACCCACTGTAAAACTAGGATTTGCTGTGTCACTATTTGGGGAGACATCAAGATACCCCAAAAAAGTTAGCAGAGATTTATTTCCAACCCACGCCCCCAAATGTATTGCAGTTATGTTACTGTTTTCACCTATATTATAAAGGAAGTGAAGCTTGTTTGTTATGTTTGTGGCCTCTTAACTGTCTCCCACCTTATTGCTGTTAATTTGAGGGCTGCAGGACAATAACAGAAAATGAGAAAGGAGAGGAACGGGTGCCATCTAGTGGTCAAAACTGTGTGGGCTCTTTTTCAGTAATTCAAAGTCATTCATTGAATAAATACAGGATTTTTGGGTCAGGATTTTCCTTTGCATTGTAATTTTAAGCTTTGCAAATGTTTCAGGTTGAAATGACAATGCAACTACATTAAATTATTATAGTAATTCCTCCAAAAATTAAACACTTCAGTCTTTAGATCACCTTCTGCTATTAAACACAACTGGTCTCTCTTTTCAGGGCCTGCCCCCTATGACAATCTGCTCTCCACCAAAGAAGCCAGAAATGGATGGGAGTTGGAAGTGAGCAACTCCATCATCACACCTCAGCTGAAGGTATAATTACTTTTAACTGTGTTTGCTCATAAAAAGAACTAATAAAACATGTAATCTAATCTCAGAAAACAGTTTCGTCTGTTCGGAAAAACTCTGCTGACATTATGTTGTCTTCCTGTATCATTTTCTCCTCCACAGCACTTGGATAGACACCTTAAGGACGTGAACACATTCATCCGGGCTGACTCTCGCATCTCTGCCAGTCCAATCATGAGGCTTTTGTTTGGTGATCCTCGTCTCTTCTTGTCCTCACTTCCTCCAAATTCTCGAATCCATCATTCCACCGTGTGGAGCTGCAGAGAGAAAGTGTCTCTGCTGAGCCTCACACACATTGTAGAGCAGAACGATGGCAAAGACACCCTGCCTGTGCTCTGGAGGTTTCTGCACAAGGTAGGAGAACAGTTACTGAACATGCAAGTCCACTTTAAAAGACAATAAAGGAATCCTGTGTCCTGCTTACATCAGGCTATTGGGAAGCTACCACTTATCTGAAGAATAGAAAATGTCTAACTTTGCTTTAACTTTGACAGATTGACTTTTATTCATTCACAAAGAAAAGCACGAAACCTTTATGTCTTGGAGTCTGACTGCCCAAATCCAGATGGAAAAAGCTGATTTCAACGGCTTATTAGAATGCTCATCAATTGCTGCCATGCGCTCAGAGTTTAAGGTTTAAACTGTAGTGACTGATTAGCAAGTTAGTTTGCCCTGTATTTAGCCTTTTCAAGCTGCCCCTCCTTCTTGGTGAAGGTTGGACGTAGCTTTTGAATCAGACTGCTGACTCTACTCGGGGCTGAAAGACGTCCAACTGAATTTTTGGGTGGAAAAAAATGTTTGTCATCTGTTTTTTTTTTTTTTTAACAGATAAAATTTTTAAAAGGTGCTAAAATTACTTTTCAGTTCAAGATATTATTTACAGATATGTTTACCAAGAAAGTAACTTTTTTTAAAGTCTTCCTGACTTCAGTGTAACTCTTGCTGTCCTGATTTGAGAAAACCCCAGTGTAAAAGTCACAAATTCAAAGAATGATGATGTATTAGAAATTATGATGCAACAAATAAAGCTCTAAATCATCAGTGGCACCCATGTTTAAAGGAACTACAAAGGTTTAAAGAAACTACACATCAGGGTCATACAAGTGTTTGATTTGTTAATTTTAGGTTTCACAATTGCCAGAAATCACATCCCTTTGTCTGCAACAACAGTTGGCACAAACTACAAGAGTACACGTGTAGAAACAAATGTGGCAAGACAAGCTTTTGATTTTCACTTGTTTCACCAGTTTATGACGAACAAGCGGTTATTTGAACAGCCCACAGTGGCTTGAGTTCTTTTTCTCTTTTTCCTTCCTCTTTAAATTTTTTTTTTTTTCTTTTTTTTTTAGGAAGCAGAACTCCGACTGGTGAAGAACCTCCCTGACATCCTCGCACTCCAGAGAGATCTGGTCAAGAAGTTTCAGAACGTCACTGAGCTGAGCTACGGCACCATTGACGAATTCCTGCGCAGTCAGAAAGCAGGTACCGAAACTAACTGTCCACACCAGCCGCTCTCAGCTTGTTCGATTGTATGACTCACTTCCACAAGAGATGCAGAGTTCCACGCAGCTCCTAATTACCTCTTTCTCGGAAATGTCATAGTAAAATTGCTGGCAACAAACATTTCAAAACCCTGCCTGCCAAAGAGTGAGTTGTCTCCTGGACAGAGACAATGATTGAGTATTCTTAAAAGAGCAAAATGTCTTCCACACGCGAAAGCCACTGATGTGAACGACTACATCTTATTTTCAGTGTCTTATTTTTATTTCTTTATGTGTACAGTTTCTCTGAAAGGCTGGTATACTGAAAAAATCAAAATCTTCTTGATGACCTGGAATCAGCTCAGAGTGTCTTTGGCAACTAATGGTAAACAACAATAACTGCACACATACACACGCACATGACTCACTTGATTACACAAACACTGCCTGTCCAACGACGTGATCTGACTTGAATTAAATTTTTTCTGTCCTTCAGGAGAGATTAAGATCCCGGCTGAGTTGTGCCAAAACGACCTGGACACTAACAGTGACTTTAAGGTGCTGTTACCACGGCGACAGGGCCCGGGCCTGTGCTCTACAGCCCTCGTAAGCTACCTGATTGCTCTGCACAATGACCTGGTGTACTGTGTGGATAAACACACTGGAGAGGAGACCAGGTGAGGGCGCTCATGCCACATTTAATGTGCTGGTTTGATTGAATGAGGACAAAGTGAACTTTTACACCAAATGCATTCAACTGTGCATTTCAGTTTTACTAAGATTTTGGTAAATGCATAGATACAGTTGTCAAGTTACAGCCAGAAAAGGGTGAAAATAAAAATATAATTTTGCAGATATGCTCCTATAACACTGTTGATTTACTACTTGGTCTGTTTGTTTCTCTCTCCAGCTACAAAGTGAGCCCTGCGGACCTGACTGACTTGCATGTGATCCGGTATGAGCTGGAGAGGGACCTGATGCCTTTGGTTCTGTCCAACTCCCAGTACAGCATTGAGAGAGGCCAGGAAACTCTCCACGAGTACGACTTGCCCAAGATCCAGCAGCAGATCGTCTCCCGCTTCCTGCTGGGCAAACCTCTCATCACTCTCAATGTGAGTTAATGGAGTAAAAAGCACAGTGACTTTTGTCCAAAACCGACTCCTGTTTTTTTGACAGCTTGTTAAAAACCATTTTCCTCGTTTAGGGTATTCCAACATTAGTGAACAGACAAGACCGCAACTATGAGATTATCCTGAGGGATGTAAAAGCTAAAGTCCAGCAGGTAAGTTGTGATGTAACAGTCTCACTGGAACGTTATTCATTATTTCATTACATAGTGTTAAACACGTGGCCTTTGCGTGTCTGCACGCCAACAGGAGCCTCTCCAGACTCTCACCCTGTTAGCCGTGGCTGGAGAGCTGCAGTCCTACAGTGAGGTATGTGAGGCCTTGTCCACGTTGGAAGTGGCCCTCGGTTTCCTCGCCATGACTGGGGGAGAGCTTCACATGCAGCTGTCCTGCTACCTGGAGGAGGTTCTGCAGATGGAAAACCAGATGGCTCCGCATATCCTCAAGGTTAGCCTATCTCAGGCACCGGTTATTTTATCCTGTTGACATTCACTCACCTCCACAAGATAACAAATCTTGTTACTTTGTATACAGACAATATGCCGAATGTGTTTTTGAGGGCGACTTTATTAACTGAATTGAGCTGACCTGGGTTTTTTTAATGTGCTGGACATTAGATAAAACTTAATGTTCTCCCCGTTTCGCCCACAGGCTCTGAGCATGTGCTGTTTGAAGCATTGTGTGTCTCTGTGGCAGCTGCTGGCTTCACTCAAATCAGAAAATTTGCTGCGTCTCAAGAGGGTAAGACGTCACAGAGCACACAGATACGGAGGTGGAATTAATGGTTTGAATGTGCCGCATTATTACAATTATTTGACCTTTGTGTTTCCTGTGTTCTTCAGGATCCGTTTGTGGGCGTCTCAGAGGAGTACAAACAGGCTCTGGGTGAGGATGAGCACAGGCTGCTGACCGGTTTCTTTTCCAAGAACAGCGCCGACGCTTTCCTGTTGGAGATGCACGAGTTCCTGGTGCTGGTTCTTAAAAAACACGACGCAACCGAAACCTACAAGCCTAACTGGGGGTAAAGCTTCTTTATTATTGTTAGATTAACTTGATTTTCAAACCTTTGCACTTTTCTATAAGTTCTTAAAAGACTAAAATAATGTTGCTCAAGTTTCCTTATTTTAAGAGTATGAATCATGTGAACGACTGAAAGACATTTCTGCTTTTAAAATGAAATTTAATACATTGTGTTGTGCGTTAAGGCTCTTAGTTGAAACAAAGTGGTTGTTGTTCCATTTCCTCTTTTAGTCACCTTGGCAGGATTTAGCAAGTTGCAAAAAACGTGAGGTTAAGTTTGATCTGAGTTGGCTCCCTGCAAATGTGAAATGGCAGTCGTGGCAAAATGTCATTTTATACAAATTTCCTTGAATTTGGACTCAGTTACAGAAAACATGTCTTTCTGTAATGAACCCATGAAGTCAAAACATCAGCCCTAAATGCTGATATCAAGCAACATAGCCACTAACTCAGCATCTTCCTCTATTGATAATTCTTTAAAGCTCAGTCATCCTCATTAAAGTGCGATAGCGATATATATCATAGCTATGTAATATTATTTAAGAGAACAAAGGAAAACAGTAGAATCGTGTATGTCTTAAGTGTATGTTTTTTCTCTTAAAAGCCTTAAAGACACACTGGTGTCATACATGGAGCGCAAAGATCTGGACATTCCACCTGATGTGGAGGAATTCTTCCCGGACGAGATCCTCCTCTGCCACTATGTTGAAGCCTGGAAGTTCATTGTGACCTTCAAGCAGGAGCGTCAGAGACAATGAAGACAAGATGAATGAGTTGTAATTTTTTTTTTTTTGTCTACCTTCTGTTTTTATATCTTCAAATCAAGTACTTCAGAAGTTTACAATCATGGTGAATCAACAATTTGGAAGCATTGTGGATGTTTGATACAATCCATATTTTAGACATTTATGCAGAGTTGTGCCTTTTTGCAAGCTCTTATGTTAATCCTTATAGTGCCACAGAATAAGTCTGCAGCTCACCTTAATGAAGGTTGAGGATTTTCTTTCCCATCAGCTGTTGTTGTTTTGTATTATTTTCCTATTTTCCTATTTCCTTCTTCCTAGCCTCAACATGTCCAGTACTGTGTCAGCACAGCTGAAAGTCTTCTTTCTTGCACTTTACTTGTAATGTGAATTTGTCTGTCCCAACGAGGCAGAGAAAACAATCTGAATCCTGCTCAGGTATTAAAATTTGAAACAACTCTGGGGACCTAAAATCAAGCCGACTCACTTTGTCAAGTATAACGTGTCCTTTCCATCCTTTTTATAGCACTGTCAAGTCTTAATATGTTGATATGTTGTATGATTATAAGAGCTGCACTTGCCTTTTCACTTTTTGAATTCACTGCCTCATACTATCCATTTCAGGTGTTCCGCTTAACATTCTTCCTTAAATGTTTACCATATTTACAGAGTACAGAGCACTTTGTTGTCGTCTGATTTATGAATTAAGAATGTGTGCTAGAAAAATGTCAAAAATAGCATGTGTCTTACATTAAGCTAAAAAAAAAAAGATTCATATTGACAATACATGCATGTTTCCAACATTGTGTCTTATTCATCTTATGCTGATGTCACGGGTCACAGCACTTTCTCATACCACCTTGATTTAATTATTCATCAATGTCATTAGAAACAATTACACTTTGGTATATTGTTTGTCCATTCCCTCAGTCACCTTATACTTATAACTTGAAGCACGGGTAGGCAGTTTATTTTTGCCGTCATTGGGAAAAAATTCTGTAGTAATCTTTCTGCGTATTGTAATTCAGGTGGTCTGACAGAAAATTACACTTCTCTCTGCATTCAGGCTTTAGAAAATGAAGACCGTGACGGGGTCTTTTCAGCCAATCATGGGTAATTTCAGAGCACAGTGTGGCTCTATTGGCTGCTCTACACTAAGCTACTTAGCGACAGGTTATGTCACTATGAGCTGATTGGCTGTTGAAACAAGTGAGGTGCCTTACGTTCTAAAACTGGCCTTTGATGACTTGACAAGCTGAGTTGCAGACGACACCATCAGCAGGGTTAAGTCGAGCTGAAATGGACCAGTTTGCCTCACTGCAACATTCTCTGCAAGC
>JAQFJB010000009.1:10824354-10834383 GCA_029874875.1 Naso minor
AAGGACTGTGAAGGTCCAGGACAAATTTAATTTATATTGAAAGAAATTATTTTTGTTATCAATTGACTTTATTAATTTTATTTATTGTACCACATTTTTTTAGTTCAGATAAAAGAACCCAAAAAGATTGTTGTGTCCTGTGTTGGCTGCATTTCACCAGGTTACATATAAAACAGAAAGAGGTGCATGATTCTCAACTCACTTGACAACGTCCAGCAAAAATTCAGCACAATTTACCTACCTGCCATCATCATCATCATCACCCTTCTGCCCCACAGCAAATCGTCCACTTGCCGCTGCTTCTTTCTCTCTGGCAGACGTGCACAGTAGAAGTATGCAGCTCGGTGAGGGTTTGTTAGCCCACCGTTTGGACTGAGGCATGCTCCACAGCTATAAAAACTATAACGTAGCTGGCCTGGCAGTGAGGGCAAAGACAGACACTGTGGCAAAAGGCTGGGTAGACGCCATCTTCATTACAGACTGTTTTAGCAAACATTGAAGAAAAAGAAGGAGCAGAGCCCAGGTCCTTGGGGTTTTTTTTAGATAAGAGCAACGCACCGTGACACACTCCCCTTCACGCCCCGTTTTGGGTGAAAGCAAAGGGATCTGCACACCGGCACCAGATTCAAAAACCTAGCAGAATCATGCTAAAAACTTGCTGCATTGTGTACGTCACGTACAAACAAACAAACAAAAAACGAGTTACGATTTTCTTTACAAAAAAGTTTAATGTCTTAAAAATGCAGCCTTTACAGCGCTTATCAGGTAGATGAGCGCAAAAAGGCTTAATACATGTAGACCACTATAATACTACTGCTAACTACAGATAGTGGTCTGTATGTATTACATTATGCCATATTTGCGTTTATCTGTCTAGATAGCACCGTAAAATGGGGCATTTTTAAGACATCAAACTTTTTTGCAGTGTGCAGTGGCTTCCCTCGTCATTGTTTTGATATTTAGGATGGAATTATTACAGTTGTCTTTATTCATAGTATTCAATCACAGACATCTTGGTCATAAACAACAGGTGAATAAAATCAAACGGCAGGTGATTATTAATGGTAGTCATGGTGATGAGCTGTGGCTCTGTGCCATATTACTACATGGCAAAAAAAACGTCATGAGAATACTATGAATAACCTGTTACAATTGCAGGTACTAGTTTGTTAAAACTCCGCTAAGTAGTTAGTTAACAGTACTGCCACGTTGTACAAATGACCATAGCAGCAAAATCAAGTGTCTTAATGGCATAAAACGTGTCAGAAGTACAATACCTGGAGATTTAATGAGGTAGTCATGTATGTCAATTTGATGGACATAGGCTGAAAGGACGTTCACCAACCCCCATTTCCTCCATTTTTTTAACATAATGATGCCGATCATTGATTTACAAAGACATTACATAACAGTTAGATTGGCTGACCATCAGTATGTGTGCTCCTAATACCCCCCAGAAATGCGGTATTCTTATTTAAGGTTATTAAATTCACAGCATTGGATATTTTGAATTTACTGCCAGTCAATGAGGAGGGTTTGTTTTCACCCATAAAGGTCCATGACCAGGAAGTGTTGCCGTCATGTATGAGTCAAATTCTGTCTCTCATGTGGTTTGGAAACATGGAGGTTCTTCAGGAGGAGCTGACCACGTTTCTGCAGAGACGTGGGGAGTCTTCAGCCTGCTGCCACCACGAGCTGGACGAGGCAGAAACAGATGGATGCATGTTGAGCTTTATGCAAATATGATTTCAGTGTTATGCAAGAAGACGTTTGTTCTCAGTTTGTTTTTCCAGGTCAATTCCAAAACTGTTGACACAGTGCTCGTGAGATTTGAGCTGTTTTTAGATTTTGGCTTCAAATTCTTTCATTTCTTACTTTGTTGCTGTTTATATTTGCTTGTGCACAGTTTTCACAGACTGTGCTGCTTTTTAATTTGAAAATAATCTAACTGTCCAACCCAGAACTGTCAGGCAGACAGAAGCACATCATCACGAGTTGTGCTTTGTGTCTCAGTCTCTCAGGAATCGACTCTCAGTTTGTCTCTGTGTGATTCCTCGACGTGTCCATCAGCTGCAGCTAAAAATACTTTGGAGTTTGATTTTTGTCCAGTTTTTTGTCTTCACACAGACGAGGTCATACAAGCTTAATTTTTACCCTCGCTTCTGAATGTCATTAACTGCACAGATTATTTACAGTCATTTAAATAAATTTGATTTTGATTTTATTTATTCTTTAAAAAAATGTATAAGCCAAAACAGAAAAACATTTATTTTCTACCTAAGTGCTTTCTTTTCATTCTGCTCTCTTCTTCCACTTCGCTACACCTCAGAGGGAAATATTTGTATACACAAAATAAGAGTTTATATAGTAATGATGTTTTCTTACAGATGAAACAGTTGATACATGTAGAGCTAAAATGATTAGACAGTTAACCAGCAAACTAATAATCAGTTATTTTGATTTTTAGCAATTTTTATCAAGTCATTTTTCGTATAAACAGATTTCATGATGTATTGGGACTTTTTGCATATTTATTGACCCTTCACTAAGCTCTGCCCTCGAATGCAAAGAGGCCAATCAGAGCGTAGCATTTGCCAGCTCTGACCAGGGTACAACCATGGGGTACAACGGCTGTGCTCCACTGAAACTCGTGCAATCTTTTCAGATTTTCGTCATTTTCAGGCCGGTTCTGTGGATTTCGAGCTCATCGTGGTTAAACGTTGAGTTCAGCGAGGTTCGAAGGAGATTTACATTCTTTACCTTTGCTAAATCGAAAACTCTGAAAAGTGTAACGTTATGCTCTGGGCAAAACTGTTCGGCCGTCCTTATTCCCCGTTGAACCCCTCACAGTTTAACAAGCACAGTTAAAGTTACATCTGCTTCGTTAACCTTCTGATAAATACTGAGGCCATATTATGTTGTTAGGAGTTAAATATTAGCTGCTTAATTTGAGTTACTTATAGCTATTAAGAGAGCTAGCACGCCTGGCCAGCTAGGCTAAAGTCTGCGGCTGTCTGTTGTCTGTGTTTGGGTGTTCTGGATGTTTCCTGCCAGGTTATCAAATTAAAACAACTCCATTACTTTTAGGAGAAACTTAAAGTGGACTGAGTGAGTGTAAGAATAACTTCAGTGTAAGAATTCAGGTTCGTGTTTCTGAGGTGTTTCTTTGTGTCTTTCACAGTCACTAGCAGCTCTCACAGGCTCGTTTGCTGCTTCTGTAAATGTAGATTTTCATTGTCTTTCCTCTGTCACTTTGAACATCTGAGCCATCCTGTGATTTAAGCCATTCTTCTCTTCCTGTGGATTAAAAACCTCTGCAGATTGAGATTCCGGATTTGGCTTCTTTTTCTCTAGCTGTGGTTTGGATTTAATTTAGAGACAGCCAATAAGGCGGCCAGTTAGCAGGCCGTGCAGTACCACAGGAGAGATAACATTCACGCCAGATTTGAACGTTGTCGACTAATGCCTTCAGCGCCGAGCTTGAGCCTCGTTAACCCCTCCCCTTCACTTCTCATAGACACTAATGAGGAATTTATCTCCTCCTTCTCCTCGTCCGCAAAAAGATTGGCCGCCATCTTTGCCCAAACATCCCATTTAAATGTCATCTAATCTCATCTCATCTGTCTTTGAGGCGGAAAACAGCGCCGGCGCTGCCAGAGGAGATAAGAGAGATTTGGCAGCGAGGTGGAGACGTGAGAAGGAAGAGAAGAGGTGGAGAAATGAGGGAGAAGACGATGAGGAGGAGGAGCTCGGGCTGGAACACAATACAGCTGTGGTTGTCATGCAGATAGTTTTTCTCAGTTCATGTGAATTTTAGTCAAACAAGCATCAAAATCTCAGTGAAGTTTTGAACTGAAGGTACAAAATGTCAGTAACACAAGAACAATAGTTTTATGTCAGTAACAGTTACACACAGTGACTCTGTTAACGCAAGATAAAAACTTTATTCTGTCTCATATCAGTATTTTATTTTTTATTTTACTATTCAGTTTTGTTCATTTTTTTTTAGCTCTGATTTGATTTTTTTTTCATTTAAATATGCATTAAGCTTTCATGCCAGATGTTTACATATTTGATATTATGTGTTTGAATTTGACAGTGTTTATTTTAATTTGAATTATTTTATTTTATTTTTTCTAATTTATTCTTAAATTAAAATGATTTTGTTCGGCCAGGAAAGTGGAAAAAGAAAAAACTTCAGTTGAGTTTAAAATCATAAATAACCATCAGTCATGAAAATAATCAGTTATTTTCTCTGTTTGCACTGGCTGTTATTGGAGTCTTTGCCGTTGTATTTATACCGCTTTAAATCAAGATTTTACAATGCTAGAAAACTTAAAATATGATTACTTAACAACAATCCAAATATGTATATATAGCCAATAAATCATGTATATACTGTGATATTTACAGATCAGACAATCAGGACTATAAGCTGATAGCGTTGATATGCTGGTGAGTGAAGTTAGTTTGTAAAGAGTAAACAGGAAGAGGCCATGTTGTTTGTGTCCCAGTTAGAATGATAATAATCTGAGCTTGAGGAAATAAACGAAAACATTCAGAAACTTCTCTGAGGAGTTTAAATACAGAGGACAGTCTTTTATTTTGTAATGTTCAGCTGTCTAAACATTTGTCCTGCTTTGAGGGATATAAACTGCAAAATTACAGTTTGAACCATCATTGTGAGGGTGAGGGGCTCAGAAGTGCAAATGTCAAAGAGGGTCCTCGCATATGTGTAAAAAGACAAGTGTTTGTGTTTGTTACAGGGAGAGACGAAGATCTTAAAGCTGAAGAATCTTCGTCCTCAAGATTACGCTGAGTACACCTGCATCTCCTCTGTCAGGAATGTCTGTGGCATTGAAGACAAGAGCGCCCATTTCGGGCTAAGCAACAGGACAGGTAACACACACACAAACACAATCAAAGTTAGAGCTTTAGCCCTTAATGCTGAAATTTTAACACCCTGTGTGAGTGCATTTACAGATGCACACAGACAACAGTAAAGGTCATTAAAATGGGAAAACTTAAAAAATATAACAGTGAAAATTTAAATTAAATAAATTGAGGTTGTGCTGCTTGTCATATACAGTTCATATGTCAATGTCAATGTCAAGTTTATTTATATAGCACATTTAAAATCAACAGCTGTTGACCAAAGTGCTGAACAAGCATCAAAATACAAAGCAAGAAGAACAAATAAAAATTAAAAAAAATAGCAAAGAAACATAATCAATAACAACAGATAGAAATAAAAACCAAGTATCAGAACTTAACTAGTATTGAAGGCTAATGAGAAGAGGTGGGTCTTCAGCAGTGACTTAAAATTTTCTAGGGTCTGTGCAGTTCTTATATGGATTGGCCAATTGTTCCACAGATTAGGGGCAGCCACCGCAAATGCCCGGTCACCTTTGTTTTTGAGCCTTGATCTGGGAACATCCAGGAGAACCTGGTTAGTTGACCTCAATACTTTGACTGGAGTATGATTGTGCAAAAGATCAGCTAAATAAGGTGGTGCCCGCCCATTTAAAACCTTAAAAACAAGTAATAAAATCTTAAAATCAATCCTGAGGCGGACAGGAAGCAAGTGAAGGGAGGCCAGTACTGGAGTTATGTGATTGTATTTTCTTTTGCCGGTAAGAAGACGAGCAGCTGCACTCTGAACCAACTGAAGCCGATGAAGAGATGACTGCTCAACACCCACATACAAAGAATTACAGTAATCCAATCGTAACAAAAGCATGGATGACTCTCTCGAGATCCTTATGTGGGAGATATGGCTTTACTTTAGCTAAAAGTCTCAGCTGGAAGAAGCTGGTTTTGACCACAGAGTTAATCTGTCTGTCAAGTTTTAACGAGCTGTCAAAGATCACTCCCAGATTTCTCACAAAGGTGCGATTGTAGGATGCTAAGGGACCAAGAGTGTCAGAGTCAACCAGACTGCCAGGGTGTCCAAACATAATAATCTCAGTCTTGTTCTCATTCAAATTAAGGAAGTTGACATCCATCCATGCTTTAAGGTCTTTTAGACAGTTTCGCAAAGGCTGCATAGACTCTTTGTTATTTGCTCTTAGGGGTATGTAAATCTGGATATAATCCACAAAGCAATGGAAGGAGATATAAGATGGACCCCACGTACAGTGAGAAGAGGATGGGACCCAAGATGGAGCCCTGAAGGATATTGCAGCTCTACAGAGATAATCATAAATTGTTAATCAAAAATAGTTACACATGTGTAAATCCTTTCAAAGTTACTGTGTTAAATAGCATTACCAGGAGGGCAATACCTCTTAGAAAATATGCTTTATCAATGTAAAGAGATATTTTATACTTTTCTGTTTTTTGAGCGTTTAAGCCAAATGTTACAACACATGTGTAGATAGACAAGTGTGTTACCTTTTTAACCAAATGTATTACCCTTATTCCCAAGGGGACCAGAGCAATAACCTCTATAGAGTCAAAGGGCAGGTTTCCCTGAACGCAACTTTTTTACTGAGAACTAAGAGTTGACAAAGCCAAAAAGAATTAATATCAAATTCTGACATTGACAGAGTTTTTTTTTTCCGTTTTGGACGTTCAGCAATAATAATGAGGAGAACTTTTATTATTATTATTATTATTATTATTATTATTATTAGTAGTAGTAGTAGTAGTAGTAGTAGTAGCATTCTTCTAGTAGTGTTAGTATTAGTATTAGTGTTATTATTATGTCTAATTTATATAGATTCATTGATGCCATTGCTTTTATGGTAAAATGCCTATTATAGTCTTAAACTGCACTACAAACTTTACCTCTGAGCCTTTAGACTTGACATATTTTCCATTGCTAGTATGAGTCAAATGTGTAGAGGCAGGTTTTGAGAGCCGCATTACAAATTGGGCTTTAGAGAATGACTTCATGACTTCACAGGGGATCGTCTGGGTTCATTTCATTCCTGTTATGCTAATACTGGCGTTTTGCATTTGAAGAAATGCATTGAACTAGGAGAGAAACCAAAGAAAACACTCCACATCTCCTTCTATATGTATTTTTGGCTCAGCCCAATGATGTGGAGTCCCATCCATCATACAGGCTTGACCAGTTTATCTTTACAGCATCTGAGGAAATGTCTTAACCTTAAAGGTTAATTAACCCACTGGAGAGAAAAAGCTACATTGTTTTGTAAAGTTAACTTTTATTTTGCGCTTTTTTAAAAAGGAAGAGTTGTTAATTGTTGCAAGAGACAACTGCGGCTTTACTCAAATACTGTTCATTGGTAACTCATCAAGAAAATGAGGGTGATCTTTAAATTGTATATTGATTATTCTAATATTATTTCACATTTTATAAAGGCATTTGTTTTGACGAGCAATAGTACTTCAATCAGTAAAATTAAATGGAACAGTTTAGTGTTTCATACAGTCACTATTCTACGTGTCAGAGTTTGCAGGATTAAGCCAAACAAGAAAATGAACTACACTTTGTTGAGTGCACACTAATATTCGATTTCATACTCTACACTGTGTGTTATTCAGGGGCAAGGTTTTGCAAATCTTGTCTAGGCATAATTTCACCTGAATAGATGCAAATGTTGTGTTTGCCTCTTAAAACAAAAAAAGCAGATTTTAAATTTATAAATAATGCCAATCTTTTAAAGGAAAAAAATCTGTGGTTACACAGTAATGTTATTTTCTAGACTACATATTTTATGTATTGTATATTCATAATGAATCTAATAATATTTGCTTATTTTCAAATAAAAGGCCTTTATACACTAGCTTACTCACTAAACATCTTTAAATTGTGGAAAAAGTAAAGAAAGTTAAAAAAAATGAAAGACCTTATTGTGTCTCTTTACCGGTAGCAGATAAGGCTAAAGGTTGCTATGGAAACTCAGCCAACTGGAGCCAGAGACCAATTTAGGAAAACCACAAAGTCAACATGAACGCGTGCGATGGCTGGGGAATCATAAAAAAAAGCTGTGATTATGCAGGCCATAATCAGAAGTCAAAATATATAAACTAGAAGGCCCTTGGATACTGTGACACATCATCATTAATTTCCATCAGCTCAGGTAAACTATCATTCTGTGGCAGCGGCGGCGGCACGATGACACATTTACAGTATATAATGTGAGACTGTCACTACTGCAGAAACCATATCCTTTTATTTATCCAAGGCAAAGCCAAATGCTGCAATGGTTACGTGCTTCCTTTGAATGTTTTAAATCAACCACGTCCTTTGGAGTGGAGACATTAAGCTAATATCTTCATAGTCCCTCCAACGTCTGACGTGAGGAACTGAGAGGCAGTGTGAGACCGGCAGGATGTTAGACTGTGGAAACACTAAAGAAAGACGTGGTTTTCGTTCTTGTTTTAAGACTGTGGCCAACTTTCATTCATATTCACACAGCTAACACTTCACAAAGGTTTGTGGCTGTATGAGTGGGTGTACTGTTACAGGATTTTTGTCCTCAGCAGTTTATATGTTTAGCTCTAATCTATGTAATTCAATACATTAAGGACAAAACAAAACCTGCCTCGTCAGGTTTCATTTACAGTGTATCAGCACTTTCAAAACCCTTAAAGGATGTTAAACTTTTAAAAAGAGATGCCTTGTTTATTTAGCTATTAGTTTATTAGGTAAAAAGAAAAGCAGTTTTAATATTTAACATCTCCCACTGTAGAGTAAAAGAAAAATATATTTCATTGTGGACATCCCCATGTGACACTTCTTCTGTTTTTCTTAATTGGGATCCATAGGCTGACACTGATAAGGCTGCTTTGGTTAGTTTATGCTTAAGTCTGGAGAGTTAAGACCCCAATTTACTCAGGCCAAAGTGATTTCCTTGGTTGCATCACGTCACATGCAATAGTAATTTATGATGTGAATATTTAGCACATGCCTCACATGAATAAGGCTTTTCCTTTAGGGTCTTCCTGCTCCTTAAGCAGGCTTGATTGTTATTTAAAATCATTATATCAGAAGATATGGCTGATACTCTGTCATGTAACATGAACTGAGGGATCAGTAAGAAATCACCTTAAAAAAAGAAGAAAAGAACAAAACCAAAAAACAATTCCTGGGTGAGATGTATCGTATGTATGACTGGGACTCCTTTCAGAGTGGGTACATAATTTAACTAAAGACTATAATGCACAGCACAGGAAAATAACCAAAAAGCAAAATAAATAAAAGCTTAATTGCTTATATAATTTGATGATAAAAGATAAATAGCACAAGCAATAAAATAATAAGGACAAAATTATAAATACTACAAAAAACATACTGAATGAATGATTTGTGTGCGAGTACAGCCACTGGAAACGTTGAATTTACTTCTTTGTGATCTCATCTAAATTCCTATTTAAGACATAAAACTATTTATAGGAAGCCTGACATGAGCATAAAATATAAAATATATTTTTACCATCTTCCTCCTCTCTCCATCATGCCTGACCTTAAGCTCAAGTTCAGACAAACAGTCGCAGTCATGGAGCATACCACGTTAGCCATGGTAATGTCATTATCAGCACACATCGACAAGGAATCAAGGTTAAAATAATACTTCCATGTAGCAAAAGGCTGACATGTAAAATAAAGGAAGACAGTGAGGTGACTTACGTGCAGTGATAAGTTATTTATAGGTAGAAACCAGACAACAGGGTAGGGCTTGGGTAACAGGTACCTCAGCAGGTCCTCTGACTCCACTCTATCCATGTTTTCATCACAAGTTACAAGAAGAAAGCTACAGTTATCCAGTTTGCTACTCATCTGTTAACTTCTGTCATTTAAAAAGAGGAAACATGACAAATGGCCGAGCCACACATCACTGACCAAACCAGTCTTAATAACTTTCCGGAATTGATAGTGACGGCGTTTTGTGTTTTATTTACACCAATCTGGAGAAAAGTCCTTCACGTTGACAGTTTCAGCACGGGTGACTCCCGCCACTGGTGCCGTACCTGTCCAAGAACAACGTGTCTGAGGTCGCTGCAGAGCTGGAGTCTGACACGGTGATTATAGGTGGTGCTCAGAGTGAGGAAAGCTGC
>JAQFJB010000009.1:10873170-10884002 GCA_029874875.1 Naso minor
GATGGAAGTCCTCAGCACTCCAGGGTTGAAATCCATACTGTGGTTTGCACAGACACTGCTGATTACCACACTGCTGGTGCAGACATGCAGGACAAGGTTGTCAGGTCTAATTGTCTAATGGACAGAGAGTGAAGTCACCCCAATAATAAAGAATTCCTAGACAGTTTTATTTCTTACAGGCTTGATTAATAGTATAATATCAAAATCCTCTTTTCTGTTTTACGAGTGCTTATAATGTTTATCATTGGAGTCTCAAAATGAAATAAAATTTAAAAAAAAAAAAACAACTGTTATATTTCTCTTTCTCTTTATTTTAAAAATGTCAATCTAGCATTTCAAATAAATAACATTTTGGCGTGTTTAAAATGGTAACTCTCCAGTGGTAGCCCAGCGACAGCACAGATAAAAGCATGATAACAAAACACAGCTCCTTCTGCCCAAGATAAATTCACGGTTACCAAGCAACCAGCGGTGTTATTTTGTTTTTCATTATTTTTATTTATCCTGCATGTAAACTTCAGCCCCTAAACTGCAGTTCTGCCGCCAGATCACCTTTCAGGAGGCCTGCAATTTCAGTGTCCTGCCTCCACGCTCGGATTAGTTTGCTTTAAACAAACCGGCTCTGGGCTTTGTGAAGCCGCTCAGGCCACAATCATTGTTGAGGGTCCAATCAGACACTTCTGAAATTCTCTTGCCTCCCTGTTTTTACGCTTCTGAGGGTAATTTGGTTTATTTCTAAATATGACAATAAGATGCATAATGTTATTTTGTTGTAACTAGACAAACATTATGGCAACATAGCCATTAATTTATCACTTTTTTTCTCAAAATTTATTTTTTCTATACCTGATATTGAATGTTTAATTGCTCTGTGTAGCATATTTTACAATATCCTTTCCAATATAAAGTGCTGATTATTGATAATATTAGTTAAAGTAACTGCACATGCATCTGATCTGCTGCTACTAAACAGTGTTAGATGCTCAAAAACAGGTCACAGAAAACCTTACAATGAAAAGCTAAACAACAACAGCAACAACAAAATTCATGTTGTATGATGTATCCTTTGCAATTTCCTTCTACACAGGTGATTAGTGTGAAACGACCTGCAGTGTAACAAACACCGAGGCACCATGCTGACTCGCTTTACAGCTGTAAACTTCCTCTTGTGAAAGCAGGACTCCTGTGTTCTCACATGAAACCTTTTGTTTACGTATAAAAATACACATCAACCTTCTGGGCAATGCACAGATCTAAAAACAAAAACAAGAAAAAAATGTCCTGAGACTCTCTTGTGTTTACTTTGTGAACCTCGCTCAATTTGTCTCAGTTACTCAGCCACGTCACTGAAACTGTATACGACATCCTCTCAAAACGAGGCAATATATGACAGATCGCCCGACTTGATTCATGTAGGATTTGGCATGTTTTGAAGTTGTGTACTCTTTCCATGGCGCCACCTTAAACTGCCTTCCATTTAATTAATTTCCCTTTATTTACAGTTCGTCGTTGCTTCTCTCTAAAAAGACTAAGCAAGCCTATGCATAAGTCACGCTTTTTAATTATCATTGAATACCAATAAAAGGTTCTTGCCAGGAAAGCTTGGCCAGTGTTTGGTTTGCTCTGGGTCCAACACAACTACATTCCCATAAAAACATTATCCATTTACATTCCATTCATTACCACCTCAGGACATCTTTGTTTGGAAAAGCACACTTTAAATTTGGGGGGAATTTTATGCATTGCAAGAGTTTACTTTATGATGTGGAATCAAGAACCCAGCAAACATTTAATTTTACAGATAGAATTAGAATTAATTTGAAAATCTTGGACTTTGATCGCACAAAAGGGGCCTCATCTCTCCAAAGGCGTCTCAAGCATTTCTGTGGGATATCCTCAAGGGTTTAAATTGTTTATTAAAACCCAAAGCATGACTGCTTTCGCAAACTAACCACAATCCATCCATCATCCCAAAGCAAGTAACCAAATTAGTTTTCTTCCATCGTGGGACTTAAAGAGTGTACAGGGCTTCCTGTATGCTCAAGGGGGATAAAGGTGTTCGAAAGTCTGTGCTTGATGTTGCACAGACACCATGTAAACATAAGCATCATTACATTTGGGACAAATTCACTCCTACATGAAAACAGTGCTACAGAAATATTGAAACGCCTCTTGACATTTTTTGCCAAATGCTATTCAAATACCCAGTGAGAAAAACATGTGAGCCACAAACTAACTAGCTGTGTTTTTAGCTCGTTAGCAAACTGACTAAAAACACAGCTCGCTGGCAAACACAGCCCTTTTAGCAAACAGAAACACATGGCTAATTTCATCCACTGGATCAGCTTTATTGTAAACGTCTTTGGCTTTAGGTCTTATAGAGTAAAATAAAATTACCAATGTGTTGACTTAGCTCTGTGCTAACACTCCTATGCCCATGTATGTAAGCATGATGAACCCCCAGCACTGGACCGCATGTTAGGAAAGCTATTTTTTCAAGAAACAAGCAAAATTCCAAGACAAGAGAGATCAAGCATGAATAATTTTCATGCCACACATTCTGTGTAGGACTGTGAAAGCGTGTCTTTTTCTTGCCCAAACAGCCCATGCTCTTTATAAATCAAGCCATCAGCGTGAGGACAGGTTGATGACGTCATTCACGGTCGATTTCCAGCAGCCGGCTGCGCTTTGATTACAGCAGTAAATCTCCTCCTGCTTGTCTGTCCTCCTGAGTGAAAGGGCAGCTCGATGGTCAAACCCTCCACATGTTGCTGAATATTGTCTGTCTTTAACTGGGCCTTGTAGTGAGGCTCCCATGTGTCAACACTGGAATTGTGTTTCAAGTGCTTGAAACATTATGAGCTGTGGTTAACATTTACAAAATGTGGATGATTCAAACAATCTAAATTTGCAAGTTGATGTTACATAAGAAAGAGAATGCTTACAAATCTTTGCTACTAGTTCAAAATGCCAATGATAACACTGCCAGTATCTGATGGCTTATACTGTTGCTACTTTTTTTAAAATGGAAGATGCATTTAAATTTATGGTCAAAATACGATGTGTTTTTTCATTCAAATGCATGAGAAGACTAGGAATTTTCACTGAAGTCACTTTTGATGGACTGACAACCAGATGCTGCCTTTAATGAGGCTTTTTCTTAATAAGGCTTTAAAAAAATATCTCTATAATTTGGTACCAAGCAACAAAAACAAAGAAGAAATAACTATGTCTGGACCTCTTTTACATTGCAGTAAGGCTAACTTTATTTTTATTTACTTTTTTAAGGCAGCATTCTATCATTAGTGGAGTCCTAGTGCATTTTAAGCAAAAAGAAATATCTTACTGGTGCCGCAGAGAAGCAGCAGCCAGACATTTTAGGCCTAGTCCAGACATACAAAATGAACTTTTGTTCTTAAAAGTAGATTTTTCTTTGCCTTTTGGCATTCAGTCCATAAACAAACAAAGTCTGAAGTCACTGAAAACGTACCTGTGGGAAAACTTTAAGTTGAAGATATTTAGAAACTCTGTTTGCGGTGTTGTCATGTAGGCAGGGAAAATGGAGTTTTTGGCCAGTGATGACCAACATATAACCTCAGGGCTATAAAATGGAGCAAGTTGAGGTTGGCTCCAAAAGTGATTCACTTCTCATTGAACCTCATATTAAAATGTCCAACTTTCCAGCAGAAAGAGATGTGTTTGCAGCCTGGCACTATCAGTTTTGCGCTCTACAGCTAATTTACACATGCATGAAAACTTGTGTGTGTGTGTGTGTGTGTTTGTGCACATGAGTGTTATAACTCATGTAGTAACATTTTAATAAAGTTTGAAATTCTGTCAAATTAGAAGCATGGCAATTAAGTTGGTCGATAGAAATTTATCCTCCCCAGCTCCTCCCTCACATCTAAATATGGTCTCCTCTGGCTTTAAATTTCCAAGAATGCCAAATTCAAGACTCTAAAACTATTCTCTACAAAACTACGGTGAGGTCTCATTGACTCCGTCCACTATTTAATCTATGGTGACGTGGAATATTCACTGTTATCTCATTTGTTACATGAGGCCGTTTCGTTCAGTGACCAATCGTTGGTCACAACAGTGGTGGTGCTAAACTTCCTAACAGAACATTTTACATGTTCAACAAATACGTAATCCAACAACACAACGACACATACCCTGACACCAACATTGCATTGTTTTGGGAGAGACTTCTACCGCTTCTGTAGTGGCTAGTAGGCTACTGATAATATCTTTTTTTCAGGCTTCTGATTGGCCAACAAGGCTGAAGGGTTAGGGTTATATCAACCCCTGATGGTTGAGCATATTCTTCAATTATTATTATTATTTTTTTAATGTTTTCATTTGGACAGAGCTTTTCTGCAGTGAAAAACCCTGCTAAATAGTTAGTGTGGACTAGCGTTTATGCTCATGCAACCAGTGGGCTCAGTCTGGTAACAGGAGCACTGATCTATCTCCACAGGGAGAGTGAAGTTACTGAAGCAGGTCAGGTAGGGTAATAGATGTATAGTATGCATGTCGATGTATAGAAATATACATTGTGCATGCTGCATATAAAATTCCTCCAACAGAATCCACATTAGAACAAAAAAAGTTCAAACATACAGCAAGTTCATCTGTGTGAGCACAGGTATCATTCTACAGGGACATCAGTGCTGAGACACAGTCCTGACATGTTGTCTTATCAGTGCTTGTGCCACCTGAAGAGATCACTGCTATGGCCTGAGAGTCTAAAGAACAGCAACAGAGTGAGAACAAAGTTCACAGTCACAACTGCATCACGGTGCAACAAAAAAGAAAGGGACAGTGAATGTGAAACCAACATGGTAACTTGCTCAGTCTTGCATCAGCTTCATGTATATGGAATTGATTGCTGAGGTACTGCAGGAGTCACGTTCACCTCCGAGTCCAAAACATGCTCAGAATATAATGACTGTTCAGGACTGCCCCGTTACTCCAATGTAGACACGGAGAGTAACACTGCATCCCAACATGCATTTGACTGTTGTCCAAGCTGTCATTGCTCAGGGAGCCTATGGTCTTAAGTGCTCAGTCAGTAAACAAATCAGGGTTTATTAAATACACACTTGTCACTCTCCACTAGCCATGCATGGGAAAATTTATTTTGACAAACGTTGCCCCACAGGACTTGAGTGTCCCTGGCTGACGCCAACAGATAAATACCTCTGAATTGGGAAAGGGATTGAATTTAACCAAGGTATGCTTTTAAAACATGGATTTCTCCATATCCCCGTGGCCTATCTAAAGTCAATAAACAGTCACTGAATGACACATCTAATTGTTTAATCTAATTGTGTGGCTGAAGTTTAAATGTGTGACTACTGTACTGGCTTAACAATTAGCTTAAAAAAAGTGTCAGAACGTGTTTAATTACAAAAGTGCTGATTAATGTGGCAAATTAAAGAGGGACAGAAAGAAAGGGCTAGAAACTAGATGAAGAGAGAAAAGATTAAATGTACACCGCACATATGTATGCTGTCAAAAAGTCACTCATCACAGCGCAGGCACAGTTCTGCGAGCAGGGAGTGCAAGAAGATGTGGAATTCTTTTTTGGAAACGTGGTGAACATAAACACAGGTGCATCTGCGATGCAGCCTGGTGCAGTGGTAAAGTAGGGAGAAAGGAAAATTAGAAAGTTTGTCACAGTTGATTTCAATCATGGCCAATCAGAGCAGCTCCTCTCAGGTTGTAGCTTAGTTGCAGCCGAGACTGGGGTGTCAGGGGTAGGTAAAGCCTGGACATCAGCTCCATCACCGTCAAATTCCTTGACAGTGTCCTCTGTTGTAGAAGATGACACTTCAGTGTCCTCTACCATTGAATTTACAGGAGTCTGATATTTGTTTTTCTTTTGAATATATACATAAAATCAGTTAAACAGAGCTGAGGCACACACAAGCAAATGACATGAGCGTGTTTGTGTGCAGCGAGCTCATGTGAGAATACGTCTCAGGGCTGTGAACATGCATTCAAATGCACTCATTCTGGTGAAAAGGTCAGACTGAACAAATGGGAAATCTTTACTCATGTCTGGGCAAGCGAGCGTATACATCACATTCATGTGACACTTACATACATTTACTATAAGTGAGGTCAGGAGCCTGAAAATAGTCCCTTCACCATTGTGGCATCAAAAGGCTGTCAGTTGCCAGGACTTTTTGGGCCACACAGAGGGAGTCCCCTTTCATGCAGCCATCTGTCTGACCGTTGTACAGCAAGGCTGCTGTGGCCCAAGTGAGTTGTCCAACCTGCCAACCAGCAGTGGGTGATTGGGCGGTGGAAAAAGCAGTAACTGCGTGTGTGCATGTTTGTGAGTGTGTGTGTGTGAGTATCTGTGTGTCTGTGTGTGTGAGCATGACTGAGCCCCTCCCCCATCAGCCGCCATTCAAAAAGTTAGAAAACTGCACACTGCAATAAAACAAAAGAACTTTTGACCACAAAAACAAAAACTCTGTCGGTGAGGACGAGGAGGTGATGAAGAAGGAAACAGCTGATGGTTGTTAGTTGATGTTTGGTAATAAATGTGTCATAATTCAGACGTTTTTTCAGTTTCACTGTCAGGAAGACGACGCGCAGACTCAGACGATGACGTTCAAATATTTAGACCAGATTTTCATTGCGGACGTTCAGGGATCAGACAAGGCTGCAAATCATTTATGTTCAGAATCGATAATCTGACTTTTAAAATTTCAACATCAGAAAAAAAAAAGTTTTCGAAAATATTTAATTGACCTAAAAACAGTCTGAAAGTTTCTGTCTGAATGCACTGTAAGTAATTTATATTTTTATGAAATCAACTGGAGTCAATTCTATTATTTTCATTCAATCTTTTTGAATAAAATCATCAAGACCAAAGTTTTTTTTTAAAGGAAGGAAACAAAGGATTAAAAACACACAAGTTCCTGAACACAGCTGGTTTAGCATTATCTTATGCTAGCAAGTTAAAGCTGATCAAATCTGAGCTTTTATTTTAAAATTCTGAGAAAATCTTGATGGAAACAACTTCCTGTACAGCAGACAGCTTTGAGGTTTGGTGACATTTTAAAGAGGTCAGAGTGGTTTCAGGAAATTGAAAAAAGTTGAGCCCAGTCACAAAATAATCTGTACTGATGATGACTTTCAATAACACATTTAATCTTCACATGTGGATGATTATTCAGAGTCCAAAGTGAACCGCAAGTGAAAAAGTTTGTTGGAAAAAAGAAAGATTGACTTGTTATTCATGAGCACTTTCAGGGGACAAAACACATGAATAAATCCTGATGAATCTGTCACTCTGCTAATGAATGCTAACGAATGCTAACAGAGGAACTGCTCAGTCTGAAGCCCCGAAGGACTGAAAGTCGTGAAGGGAACATTTTATGTTTACATCAACAAATACGGAGATTAAATCACATTTCCATCGAGGTTTAATCACATTTGTGACAAGCAGATGCAGCCCTGCGGTCGTCTTGTTAGGTTGACGGCGGTTCATTTTGTTCACCAGCACTTGGCGCTGGGCAGCAGAGAGGGTTTGATCCTCCTTCTGGGGTTGAAGATGTCTCTGACCTCCGTCTCTAGATGAACACCGGGTACCTTGAAAATGGACACCGCTGAAATACAGAGAGGAGAAGAAGAAAATGATTTAGAGAACTTTAATGAAATATAGAAGCTTTACGTTCAATAGCTCTTTATGACTGTTAGGGTTAAATACAAATATACTAAGCAAAACTAACAGCTGAATATTGATAAACACATGCATTAAAACACAAACAATACAAAAAAATGACAATCAATAACAAATCTGGTGGTTTTGTAATGGCTAATCATAGGTTTGTTGTTTTAAGTGCTAAGATGTTTAATGCAAGTTTACCTTTTTGGGGGGTGGGGGTGGGGGGGTAATATTTAATAAAGGTTTTTAAATCATCCTTTAACAGAACAACTCTGTTAGCCTGCGGCTCTGTTAGCATGCAGCTGTTAGCATGCGGCTCTGTTAGCATGCGGCTCTGTTAGCCCGCACCACCTCATGGTGTTCTCATCACGACCTCATCCTCATGTCTTCACGACCTCACCACGTCATCATCACAATCTCACCACGTCATCATCACGACCTCATGGTGTTCTCATCATGACCTCACCACGTCATCATCACGACCTCACCACGTCATCATCACGACCTCATGGTGTTCTCATCACGACTTCATCCTCATGTCATCACCTCCTCACCATGTTATCATCACAATCTCATCACATCCTCATCACGACCTCATGTGTTCTCATCACGACCTCACCAAGTCATCATCACGACCTCAGCACGTCATCATCACAATCTCATCACGTCATCATCACGACCTCATGGTGTTCTCATCACGACCTCACCCTCATGTCATCACGTCCTCACCACGTCATCATCACAATCTCATCGCATCATCATCATGACCTCATGGCGTTCTCAACAAGACCTCACCACGTCATCATCACAATCTCATCACGTCATCATTACGACCTCATGGTCGTGATGATGATGACGCGGCTCTGTTAGCATGCAGCTCTGTTAGCATGCATCAGGTGGAGTTTTGACAGAGGAGCTCTTACTGTCTCTGAGGTGCATGATGGGAGGAGGCAGTGTGCTGAAGTACGGGTGCTGCAGCGAATCCTGGGCTGAGATCCGGTCTGTGGGGACCCTCCTCAACATCCTCTGGACCAGGTCCTCAGTCTTATAGGGCAGCTGGTTCAACCTGATCCGCGTGGACAGAGACACTCTGAGCTGGATCCGTATCAGGACTGTTGGTTCCATGCTAACTCTTTAGCTGTTGTAATCTGGTTCTTTATAAGAACACTGACCATGCTGGCAGTTGTAAGTTAATGTGTACATTTATATTTACCTTTTCCACACAGTTCTGAACGGTTTGGGCTCGCAGTGAACAAAGCACTCTGTTGACAAAAGGAAAGAAACCAAATGAAATGAATGAAATGTGGTTCAGACTTTCAGGATGACCCTCTGACTTTTCATGTAGCAACGTCATCAGGCCAGCATTTAAATGTGTCCAATACTTTGATTTACAATAGATGCAGAACTAATGACATCCCATCAGCCTCAGCTGGACTTTGTGTTCACTGCTAACATTAGCTTGCTAACAATCAGCATGCAGTCAAAGTGTCTCCAGTGAGTGATGAGCTGTCAGCAGCTCCTGTCTGCAGCGTTTTCATGGACATTCAGACAAACATCTTCGAGCCTGAAGAAAACTTCTAACATGATGATTCTCAGGAAGTTGTGAAGCCTCTGTTCTCTGGTTTCTGGTGGATTTATGGCTGTTTGTTCTGGATGATCACAGAAACCAGTTTGGATGTGATGAGCGTGACTTTCTCTCTGTTGGGAGTTTGCAAACCTCTGATTTACGGGAACAGTTCAGGACCCCAACATGTAAAGGAATGTGATGATGAATCTGTTGCATCATTAGTGTGAGTGGGAGGCGGTGACACATTTCTCCACATGCAGGGTGGAGCTAATGCAAAGTTAAACGCTGCAGCTGTTAGAGAGCATTTGATCTGTGATGAGTAATGTCCAGTTCAGTGGCCGATCTCACCCTAACCCTTTGTTCTGACTGGAAGGATTAAATTTCTGATCGTTCAAACAGACACATTTCTAAGAAAAAAAAGCCAAAAAGCTTTATGTCTTGCAGTTTTTTGAGATTCATCAGCACAGTGAAGTTTGAACCCCATCAAATTCACCTCAGTCCTTTAATTTACTGAACAAGCATCAGCAGGAAAACGAACCTTCATCACTGTTTTCATCCTTAAGGTCAAAAATGATTGATCCATGGAAAAGAGCGTTAAAAATCTGTTGGGGGATTTGACTCTGACTCATTAAGACAAACAGTCAAACAGAGAAAATTCATCAGTGTCACAGCTTTTTACAGAATTCCAAAACTGACACATAGTCAGTTCATCAGACGACCCTCTGCAGCCACTGACACATCCTACAAAATCATCATACTGATCAGAAATCTTTCATTACGTTTGTTTGTGTTTTAGTGGCTCTCTTACTGTGTTTCTGTCATTGTTTTATCCATAATCTTCTTGTTTTTGTAAAGAACAAACTGTGTTAGAGGTGCTCTTAAAGGAAACTGTCTCTATTCGCTGATGTACAACGTGATGCTGCCACCTAGTGGGTAATATGATACACTGCAGAGAAGTGTTGAATTGTTAATCAATAATCAATCTGTGGAAAATATTTGAAATTTTGAATTCACTGTTCACACAAACTGCTGTGTGTGAAATAAACAAATCTAGTAATATTACTATGATGTTTGCATAACATGGAGAAATAATCAAATAATTTAAATGAAATACGTAGCTGAAAAAAAAGACTGAATGATTAAAATAATTTTGTAAATCATATTTTTAAGCTACTGAATCACTAGAAACTGTTTCACTTCCTGTCTCCTGCATGCTGTCTTGTGATTGGTTGTTGATACAGGAAGTGGGCAGAGTTTACAGACCTGGTTTGTAGTTGGGCAGCTGGCTGACTCCAGGCCAGCTGTGCTCTGAGGGGATGCCCAGGACCTGTAGTGACAGTAAAGCATCGTTTCCAAAAAAGAGAGAGAGAGAGAACAGGGTCAGAACGTGGCTTTTAAAATTTTTTGCACTTCTTGAAGACATTTCAAAATAAAACATTGCCAGCAGCTCAAAGGATGTAAATACAAATTGTGTCTTTTAGATCCATAACAGTTCAGTCTGTCATCATCGATAGTAATAATAACAACAAGACCCATAATAATAATCTTTACCGCCCAGATCTTCTGCAGTTGCTCAAA
>JAQFJB010000009.1:10889692-10905658 GCA_029874875.1 Naso minor
GTATATTCTTTTTGAATGACTTGTTGTTTCCAATGTTTCCCTTTTTTCACTTCTCTCTCTGCAAGCGTTGGACTCTAATCTCTTCCGCAGCAGCATTTCATCACTGTGTCATTCTCACATGTCCACTCTAAGCTGAGACTGTTACCCGCTGGCACACCACTGCCGCGATCTTCAGAGAGGAGATAGAGAGGCGGAGGAGTGGTGGTGGTGGGGTGGGAGCAGGGCGTTGTGAGAAGGGGGGGATGTAGGAAAAGAGCCGGAATTACCAGATTTAAATAAAGTCAACTTTCCGGCCATCTGGCCAGTGTTTGGGATGGAGGGGGAGCCTTGAAGGCTGGTAGAGCCGCATTGAGAAAGCTTTATTTTCAATTCTCTTCATCCAGGATCTTTAAGCAATACAAAACCAATGAAGATCAAATTTAAAGACCACAAAATCTTACATTTTAGGTGCATATCAGTAAAAACAGTACCCATTACTCGTGCCAAACAATTTGCAGGCACAGACAGAGACAGATAAGTAAAATCGTAGAGGCTTTTATTTGTTAAAAATAAACAAATGTGAAAGCGCAACACTAAAAATGAGTATTTGAATCAACTCAGTGAACTCCAGATTGATGAGATGATGGCAGCACACCCTGGAGTCACTGTAAGCGGAGCTACAGACATGCATCATGGCTCAGGAAAAGTGGCACATGGGCTGATGAGAGGAAATCACATCATTTGAGCACAGAGCAAGGTGACCAAGAGGACATATCCCTTAACCGAGCACTCTGAAATTAAGGACAAAACAATGTGTCAGGCAATGATTGATCAGTCTGGGCTGTTTTGTCAAAATTCAGTCGTCTCCGCAGCACCACCTCCAGGCACTTCCAATAATCAAAGGCCGTGCCCACCCATGGCTAATTAGACATTAAGCAAACGTCAAGAGTGGCTGATTTAAAGCAGCCACTCTGGACCTGAGCAAAACAAAGGGAGAGGAGCGGGGAAGTGGGAGAGATCCAGATCAATATTGGGCAGTACTTTTGTTTGCTAAAATGCCATAGAGGTTAAAATAAATCAGATAGGGGAGGGAAAGAAGGGCCAGCAATCGCGTTCTCACGGCTCCCCGAGCACTGCGCTGAGAATAGGCACACCTGGCCTAACAAAGCCCAGGAAGAGGGGAGGGATGAGCATGCACACATGCAGGCATGATCCCACAGAACAACACACACACACTGCACAATCTGACTAGTGCCGCTGTAAGGTCACATAAACAAGAGAGGATTTATAAGCATTTTCTTTGAAGGCCATCTGCGGACCCATCCTCAGGATCAGTGGACGCAAACCTTAAAATAAGAGGACACAGAAATTGCAGTGGAGAATATCAGTGATGATTTAAATGTTTTGAAACTCTCTTGTAAAGATTGAGACTTGAACAACTAAAAAAATACTGCCAGTTAAATTTTATGTGACTGATGAGGATGTGTTTTCTTCAGAAGCTTGTGGCTTCTGCAGCTTCAAAAAGAAACACACTATGTTCTTACTTAAGGCTGAAAAGAATTTAAATTTGGTTTGGTTCATCGGGCAGAAACAGTTTCCTGAGGGAGATGACAAAATATTTGGTGAAGTAACACTGTCATGCATCATCATAAGTCAAAATTAGATAGAAGCCCACAGAGAACAGCTGAGCGTCATTTTATTTTCCAGCAGCCACAAATCTTGTGGGAAATGAACATACAAATCATATTTGCTCAATAAAATATTACATATTCATTCAGCGCAAAGAAAGCTGAGGCAACTTTCTTTAAAAACTGTGCCGCTTTCTATAGACCAAATCACGAGTTTTAATGCAACAGGTTGATTTAAGTTGTGGAGTTACGTGAAATCAGCTGTCTTGTTAATTTTGCAGCTGTTAACTGTATTTAAAATATACAGTTAAACATACTGATCCAACCTATCTAACCGATCTGATTCTGTCTAGTGCTGTTTTGATAACCCAATCAAGCAGACAGTGACATCTTACCGCCAGTTAGACTAACTGCTAGTTTTGGTAGAACTCAAGCTGTCATTTTCATTAGTTTGTGGTCCAAACGGTAAATAGGTCCCCAAACTAGTGTCAGTAAATGAGCTGTTATTAATAAGGTTTGAAAATTTTAAAGATGTGTTTAAATGAATGGGATTAACTATTTTCATTTCAGTTGAAAGCATAACTCACAGTTCCTAACCTCTGTTTGCTCCAGTCTAATTGTATGTACTTGATGTAAGTGAGTTCTGCCTGGAAGTTGTTGCAGACAAGGACTGTGATTGGCTCTATAAAGGTTAAGCAGTTTTTTTAATATCACACAACAGAGCAGCCAGGGCTTCAGATGTTAATTATCACGACTCATGTTATCTGTCCCTAGCCTAAACATTTCTCTGCTACTCTGCCAGTGTCTCTTTTTATTTATGTTGAGTTTGGCACCACACCTACATAGACTCAAGATGCTGATAGTGATGCTGTCATCATGGGCTGACTGTCCTTGAGGTTTTCTGTCACTTTGAGACTAACAGAGCAATAACTCACTAGACTTACAGAGTTTTCTGTGTAATTTAAATGCTTTACTTCACCCCCTCCAACAATCCTCTGGTTAGCCGAGTCTGCAGCATCTGCGGCGCAGTTCCCTCTGTAAATCATACTGTCACTTCTCACACTCAGCACCTCTGGAGCGTGAGCACCCGAGCTGGTTTCAATTTGAGCCCTGAGCAAAGTTAATAAGTTTGAGATAAATTCAGCTGGCCTGGCTGGAGCTGATTTGGAGACGGTGTACGCTTTCGCTCCCCCTGATTAGCCCGGGTCCTAAACTTCGCTGGCAAAGCACAAAGAGAGAGTCTGTCTCACCCTGACCCCTAATGCAGTGTGACCCCATGCAGAGAAGCCTGTTATCATTGCTATTTAGAGAGTTCAGGTTACAGGTGAGTCAGGTACTAAAAAGATAATACTGACAGAGCATAGGCCGACTGCTAGGGGTTCATTTTGTTCACTGAATCTTTAATTGCAATGCAGAAAACAAGGCGGATCATAAATATCAAAATGCAGGCTATTATTCACAAAGGTAAGATGATGCGCGAAAGAAACTGACAAGTCAAACAAGTCCTCATTGTACCAAAAGTGAAATTATTCATAGTAATTGAGAGTGGCTCGCTACACATAAGTGCCTCTGCCATTTAGTAAAGCAAATCTCACACTGAGCTAATATCCATCCGTGCTAACCTTTTGCAACTGGTGTGATGTTGGTAAGCACCCGTTCGGTCGTCATTAACCAGCTGGAAGTGACTAGAGCCTTTTCTACTTCCACCACATGATTGGAGGCTACCCCCAGTAACCCAACGCAGGGGCCAATTATAGATAATTTAAGACTTAAGCAATTTGGACAGATTTCTGGAAATTACTGTAGAGGTCTTGTTGCCGTCGCCAAACAGAAATGAGAGTGGGATATTTTGACAGGTTTTTACCACAAACCAGTTCTCAGATACACAAAGGCAGAGGTTACATGGTGCCTAATATCCATGTGTTGATTGGGGCTAAAGTCAGGGGGTTAAGCAAGGTCTAGTTTGCCGGGTTCTGAATTACCACAGGGAAGATTAAGGAAAACAACAGGCCTCCATCCCACCTGTCCACCAATTACCGCTATGTAAACATGGCGGTCGGGCGGCTGCATGCACACGCATAAGATAAATTTACGTAGGTGGTCGGACTTCCCCAATTAAGGAATCTGACAACTGGAGACAGACTGAAAAATGTCCAGTTTGAGCCAAATACTATAAAAGCCCTGAGCAGTGACCAGTGTGGGCATGTTCTGGAGAGTCAAATGCAAATGGCTTCATTCTTTATAATTTTATGTGATGGTAGTTAGTAAAAGACATTTAACACAAAGCAGCCCTAACCCTAAAGGGCAAGAAGATAGAGACGCTGTGAGCATTTTCCTTTGGAAAATAATTCGACAGTGACCCAAAAAGACACATTTCCCCCTCTGGTGCTGAGACCTTTCCCCTGCTGACTTTGGCCCCTGTGACCTGGCTGTGTTAACAGGTGGATGCAGTCGTGTTTGCTGCCCGTCTCCTTGTGTTTGCCCACAATGGTCAGACAGGAAGCTGGCCAGACTGCGGTCAGCCTGAGCCAGTGCCGAATCCTTTCGGGTAGGTGTGAGGAAGACTTGGTGACATCACTGTTATGGAACAGTCTTCTGGGGAGATTGAGAGAGGGAGGAGACTATGAATCTATTTCTGGCTGCTAATATACACCATTCTTAATGAGACATTGCTGATCAACTGGAGTATTTTCAAATGTAGCAATGGCAGGTTACACAGGAAGCGAGAGTAATCACATGCCTCAAAAAATCAGGACAGTTTTAAATTGCTAGCAGTTAAAAAGAAGTCCAGAATTCTGGCCTGTTTAGACCTAATCAAACTATAACCCTGTAAAAAATTCAATGCTGATTGCTGTGAAACACTCTTTTTGTGTTACCCACAGACAAATACTTTCATGGCAGTGCTCTACTACTGGAGTACAGCCTCACAAATACTTAAGTACGCAGCTTACTTGAATTGTGTCTTTGGATAGTAATGCTGCAAAGTCTTGTAACAGCAAAGTATAGCTAAGAAATTGTTGATTTTAAGTATTTATGGAGGGAATTAACCATCACTGACATGGAGCCCCCAGTGTCCTGGGTCCTAGTAAACATCTGGTCCTAAACAACAATGTTATAGCAGGCACCAGGAGGAGTGATGAGAAAAATACCCATGAATTTTGCTGCTTTTGGTTTCCAAACTAAATTTTTTAAGCCTGTTGCAAAAAGTAGCCTACTCAAAAGCAGTGACACTGCAGTTAAAATGGTTTAAACTATTGCTGATGAAACTGTAATACATTTTCTCTAAAACACAAGAGGCCATACCCACTGTGTTCACGTGATGAGACCCACCCCTGTTGGGAATTTCACCAGTCTCATCTGGTCATCCTAAGTATTCTGTAAGTATGTCTATGAATATAACTGAGCATCAGAAAAATGGTTTCATGCTGCATGAGGGATGGATTACAAACCAAACCCACTGAAAATTGGCTCGGACACAAAGCTGGACATCACTTTTGAAATGGGTTGGGCTGTGTTATAAAAGTATCTTCCCCTGGTTTGAGTAAAACCATCCAGACATTAGCTAAACCAGAGCCAATCCTACAGTCTTCCTGCCGCTGCGAGGCCCTGCTGTGCATCAGGGACTCAGTGTTCTGCGGATTACAAACATCTCAAAAATAGTCACATTGAATTACAACTGGGATGGGCCCTTATTCAGGCTGTGGTATTACTGTATTTCTCTGATTGTGCAGAGTGACTGCATGTGATTGTGCGTGTGGTCTTATTCACATCACACATGCATGCCCCCCCTCCCTACCGCTGGGCTGCTACCACTTCACCCAGAGACACAATTAAGAGCCCTGGCCGGAAAGCAGGCCTGAGCGGGTGGACGCTGAGACGAGACAGGCTCGCCGGGCAGTTCCTTTCCCTCCAAGTCTCTGAAGGCTCCTTGGCAAGACGCAGACGGCCAGAGATGTCAGAGCCATGCAAAAGAGCAATCCGTCTCAACACAGTTGGCCGACTGCGCAACCTGAAGCAATCCCAACACGAAGCATCCCTCTGCTTGCTTTGCACTGAGCCATGCATGCTCACACAGAGGGAAACAGGAAGTTCTGATCAAGCCAGCGTTTCAAAGCAGTTAAGGTGGTCTGCGCGTAGAGCTGCCGAACTCACGGGCCATGGCCACTGATCATTTTTTCTGCTTCGGCCAGCTTTTGTCAGAGCCAGTGAGAAAAGTGGGTTTTTTTGTTTATTTTTTCTTTAAAAGTCACTGCTGGGCTGTGAGCAACACCTTCAATAATTACCAACAGATGCTCCTTCTTTGTTTCTATGTTCTAACTGGGAATGGCTGAGATAAATGTCATTGATTAAATGTCCCTTTTAAAAATATATTTCCAGTATTTATGTACAAAACAGGCTGTCAATAAGTGGGACATCTTAGTCTTTTGTAAGATCTAAAATTACAAAATGACCATCAGTGTCCTCTGTCAACAAATGGAGACAAATCACCTCTTAAATGTCTATTCTAGAGTCCCTGGGGTCAAATGATAGTCTTGNNNTCATATAAAGGGCTATATTTAGGAGAGTGTCTTGTATCGCCTCTAGCACCACGTTAACCTCCGACCTCCAACTAGGCACTAAGCTCCTGGTGGTTTACAGCTGGGAGAACTTCTCTCTGCACTGAGGCTGTTGATGATTCATCAGATGTGCATTAATGATAATTGGACTTTAACAAAAGTGAGGAGAGAAAAGTGAAAAGAGATACTTTAAGGACAAATAAAAAGCAGTAAAGTTAAAGTTAGAGTTAGTAATTTTATTCAAATACACTTTTTATTATGTTAATTGAAATGGTCTTTTCATCCTGACAGCAAAAAAAAAAAAATGCTCTGAAAGAAAACAAAAAAAATCCAATATCTGTTGTTACTGCAATTCTGTAAAAACACAGACCAATTACTGCCTTAAGGTCCTCATGGAAAGAACCAATCAAATGCCTTCCTTTAGGTGCTCTACCCTTGGCATGCATCAGCCTCCAATTAAAGCGCTTCACCACCTCTGGAGGTATTGCAAGTCTACTGGCCGAGCGTTGCCACGATTACTTGTACCACACTGCACTGTGCATGTGTGTGGGGGGTGTGGCTTTTTTGAAGAGCCCCGAGAGGAGGATGTAGGTGTAGACGGAGCCCTGAGGAGAGGTTACTCATTAAAATCTTGCTAGCTTTTCAGAGTTTTCAACCTTACTTTTGAATTCTAGTGGCAGTCAAAGGCTTTTCATCGCAGAAACAAAGTGTTTATCCATTGCCTACTTTAACGAGGTTCATGAGTGGGTTTCAGCAACGTCTCTTTCATTGTGTGGAAAGGAGTGTAGAGGTCCCTCAGTGTTTAGGTTCGGGATGTTTTCTTAGAACAAACAAACAGATTTACTGCTTAGAAACGCAAGTGCTAAGTGAGAGTGTTGTGTCTCATTGGGTGTTCAAGGCGACTGTCATCAGGCCTTTGAGCTTCCCTGATATAAAGTGTTCGTTTGGCCTTAGACCTTTGATGTAACAAGCAATCACTGTGACATTTTTGCTCAAATCTTTTTCACCTAACATCTAATTCAAACCATAAAGGTCTAGAAAATAGTTTTGCAAAATATGCAGTAAATTAGATTTTTTTATTAAGACAGGAGAAATAGCTAATTTCGGGAGCTGTAAAGTTTCTGTTTCCTTCTTTCCACAAGTGTCTAATTGGTTTCCAGTGTTTGACACCCAGGCGGCAGGTTTGTATTTCCCTTCCTTAAACCCACAGTAGGTTTATTTAGGTTTTCACACACAGACTACATCCACCACCCATCTCCAGCTTTGCTCTATAGAGCAGGAGGAAGGTATCATTTCTCTCTGTGCAGCCTTAAAACACAGCTGAGGTCCTGATGTAACTTAGCCTCTTGCCTCTATAACCCCAGCTGTAAAATGACACAAATCCTCAAGTAGCTCCTCAGCAGCCATCAAACCCCAAGTGCCTGTTAAAGCTCACTGACTCCCCCTCACCTCCACCATCCCACCCTTGTCTTATAAAACCAGGAGCCATAAAACCACCGCTGGGCTCATTCTTGCTCTCCATGTGTCCTCTGCGTTGGAACGAATGGACAATTCCTACATAAAGATGTCATGATAGTTTTGTAAATGGAATCACTTTGATTGGGGATTGCTTGGGATCAGAGGTCAGAGCACAGATGCTGTAAATGTCTAAAGCAGATGTTTAGTCTGTCTAGATTTCCGATACAAAATGGAAATGTAATTATTGTTTACACTTCGGTGATGTTAATATATCAGACTTTACTTTTTTTTTTTTAAGTCACTTAAGCTAAGTGTGTACTGTGCAGAACGTCCGAGTAATGAAGCAAACAGAAAGAGTGACTGGAAATTTTTATGACCGGCTTCCAGGCCGACACGAGGAAAACATCACCAGCCCGAGTAAGTGTGCTGAGGAGTTGGATGTCAGCGCAAACCGCCCCTCCCAATTATCACACCACCCCTTCTATTCTGTGTTCTCACTCCACCCTTTCCCTCTGCCGCTCGCTCCAACTCCTCCCCACGAGTTGGACAGAGAAAAAATAAGATGAAATTCTTGGCGCCTGCTGACATCTTTTCCATTATATTACAAATGCAGACATAGAAAAACTATTGTCAAGATCAAACCCCACTAAGTGCCTAATAAGACATGAACATGACATTATCAAATGCAAATCATTCCTCAAAAAACAGGTGCAGCCTCGTCAGGGAGGCTTTAAGTTGTAATATTATGTAATATTCACTGGCAAGCAAACAAGCAAGCTTGGATTTGATTAATTACTAATCATACAACATCATTCCTGCAGGTTGTCTCAAGTGTAATACTTATGCATCCATTCTGGATTTGACTTGCAAACTGTTTAGCAAAGAAAAAGCTGTTGAGTTTGCATCTTATAGACCTTCATGGAAACAATTACTTCCTGGCAAATGCAGATTTGTTGGCAGATCTCTTCCTCAGTGTGTGTGTGTGTGTGTGTCAGTGCACATTCAACATGTGCGTAGTTGAACTTGAGCACAAAGAGAATAATTGCCACTGAAACGTCACAAGGTTTCATTTGACAAGTGTGCTGTGCATCGGCCAAGCAACATCTGGACGCAAACGGAGAAATGACTGCCAAACACATGCATTAAAGCTCAAACCCTCTCTGCATGAGGATGCCTGCGAGGCTGAATATTAGCTGAGAAAGTGGTGTAAAAGTTGCAAAGCGGGAGCGTCTCTTTGTCTGCCACTTCACGCTGATTCCACAGAAATGCAGCTTAATAATTTAAATTTAAAAAGCAGCTACACATAATTGTACATGATGTTTGAGGGAAGAGAGGGGATAGCTGGCTGTAAAAGCTGCACAAATACAAATAAAAACTACACTAAAAATAAAGCTAAAGGTTATAGTCACCCCAAGGAGGCGTAAAATCCTCATAAAATAAAGTCCTCTAATGCATAAAGACGTAATAAATATCCCTTTCAGTGTTTTTACGGGACATATTAACTTCACAAGTGGCTGCTATGACCACATTCATACACAACTCCGTATGCAGTGGCCATTCTTTGTTCTTTTAAGAATCCAAACATTAAGTGAAGGTCAATACTTGGGATTTGCGGTAACAGTAAAATGTAATTAGCAACTGTGAAATACATCAATGCAAAAATAGCGATGAAATAAATAAAAATGAGCATGCTAATAACCAGGAAACATCATATGTGAAATGTGATTGCTAGTTTACTTGTGTTTAAATGTCAAGTTTAACAACAGTACTAAAGTAAATCCAAGGCTTATGATGGTAAACATAAAGGCCGAGATTCTCAGCCAGTGGAGATGTAAAACATTATTAAATTCTGGTTTTGAAACAGCTTAGAGTATGTTAAACATTGCATGTTTTCTCTCTCAAGTCAAAATTCACTCTTGTAGTTTTCAGCGCTGACGTGACGGAGCAGAATATTCCTTCTGTTTTCCAGTCTGCACAACACAAAACAGGCGAGGAGCACCGAGAGCCGTCCTCAGATGAACTCTGACCTGGTTAGCTGTCCCACTGAAATGCAGAGTGGAGGGCCTCTCTATTCTGCATGTTTAATGAGAGAGGCTGACAAATTGAATGTAAGTGCCTACTGAGGCAGGGGGACAGGAGGCCGGCGGAGGGGGCACGAGCGGGTTAGACGAAGAAATTAGCTACCAGGGCCTGTTCTCTGTTGGCTTTAAGTGGATCTGATTGGCTGTCAGGGAGCGGAATTGGGCCAGATTTTGTCAGCAACAATGGTTAGCATTTCCTGTTTTTAAGTTCTTGAAAAGACATTGTTGGAAATACACCACCAATGTTTTAAAGCATGAGTGTTTGTGAGGAAACCACAACCTTTCTTGGTACCGTAAAAATGCTAATAGAAGTGTCATGCTATGCCAAGGAATTACATTGCCTTTAAACAGTAATGCACCTCCCAAATTCCAAAGTTCAGTGCTAATGTAGAAAGTAATGTTCCCTTTAAGTGGTGAGGTGAAGATGGCTAATGGACCGTTAATTATATCCAAGTGTTGTAGTTGAAAAAGCTAAACTATGTCTAAACCTGAAACTTAAAATATGATTACTTGGAAGTTGGGTTTTATTTTAGTTACTCCAGCCATTGTTGAGATTTTGTATCTGCCAGCATTAATAGACGTTGATCCAGTGTGGCAACGATTTTGAGCAATGATTGAGTAAGTGCATTGTCATAAATACGTTTTACCTTGATTCCACAGTGAAACGATCATATGACATCCTCCCTCAGAGTGGTTCTGTTCCATCGCCCATTTGCCTTCTGGGAACGGTTTCAGAAGTGGATTGTTTTGCCTGTTGACTTGCGCAGATTTTGTTCATTTGGCCATTTTTGCATTTTGTACATCCTCCATGGGAAAGTAATTAACATAATGAAACTGTTCCTTTATTTGTCTGATTAGTGTCTGGTCAGTTACTGTGTCACAATCAGGAAATAGCACTGTGAGTTTTATTTTGAAAATTAACTGGATTCTTCTGCGACTAATGGGTCTGACTTCCTGCTCAGCTGGGTCTGCTCTGATGCGAACCATTTGGTATAACTGCAGTTTTTCCTGACCAGAATGTTGTTGCTATGTGCAGATACTGTAGAAAGAAAGGACATTAAAAGTGTTGTCAGGTAGCCTAACGCAGAATTTTGAAGACATCCTTACATGGCGATAGGATTACCATTCCTCAGTACCATTAGGAAAGTAGACATGCAGCTTAATTATCTGTGCTGCCAAACTTCACGCATCTCCTACAGGCACAGAACGCTTAATCAGCTTACTGACTCTTTCCAACTTAACATGCATGTTCTCATGACAGTAAGACTGTTTATATCAAAGTCTCAAAGGTCTCTTTCCAGGCCTCACACTACAAGTGCAGTAGTAACTTCACTGACCCGTGTCAGCCAGGCAGCCTGCGTTCACACATCTGTTGCTGGTTTTAGAGTATTGTAGTCTTTCATATGCAATCCCTCGCATTTTGCAAAGGATAAGAGAAAACGGGCAAGACAACTGTGAAATGGTGATCAGTTGGTGAGTGTTGTAGAAACCTAAGACAGCGTGATAAACCGCGAGGGCTGTCCAGCGTGCAGTCTTCTGGCTGTGAGGTTTCATAGGCTGGAGTTTCCCTCAAGGGAACGGCGGCCGAAGCTGACAGATTTAGGGCGGAGGAGGTGAAGGGAGAACAGGAAAGAGGTGGTGCAGAACACGGGAGGCTAGGCTGTTTTTTATGACGCTGATTTGGGAAGGACACTACATCATTTGTATAGCGACGCTGGCTGAGTGAAAAAACAGGAATGGAATACAGCCTCTGCGCTCAGTCTGGGGAGGCAAAATGAAGAGTCCAGCAATGATGATGATGATGATGATGATGATGATGATTAGGCTTCCTTTGGCTAATGTGAATGCTTCAGGCTGCCTAATCAAACTCTGGATTTTATGGTCGAATCAGTTAAGTAAACTTCATCTGCCTGCTGTCTGCTTTCGCCTCGTGCACCTCATCGTTGTTCTGTGCCCTGCTTTGTTTCCCCGGCTCTTGGCTCAGAAAGCTGGCACAGACAGGGACTGAGACGTAAGTCTGTGTCTGTATTTCTCTTGATTAGAGAAGTCTGCAGATCCAACCCCTTCTGTGAAAGTCAACAGTGCGGACAAATATAGAGTTTCATGATTTCACAGACCATTTATAGGCCATAGTTAGCATGACTATCACATTTTGCTTCAAACACAAGAACTATGTGAAATAAAATATTCTTGTATTCATATGAAAATATTCTTACACTTTCCTATTTATACAGTCCTTTGCAATAGATCTTTTTTTGATCTATTACATTTTACATAGCTTTCATAATTTTCATCAGCTATAAGAGAGCAGCGCATCCAAGTATTTTGCTGCTGCGTCATGGCTGCATCGATTTTTAAAACTTGGTGAAATGTTGAACCTTAAGTTAGTGACTGTTGGTAAATACAAATTCTGAGGTCTGTTTCAGTTTCATCAAGGAAATAACAGTTCTTCTAAAGTCCGATGCTACAGGAATGTGAAAATAGAAAGAGATATTGGTAGAAATTTTCAGGTAAGATCCTCTGGGAGTTCTTATCTCTTCTTACCCTCACACATTCACCCTCATGACGGATTTTAGAACTGACTGGAAAATGCTGAAATGTCTAACTCCGACAGGAGTCCCTCCTCTTGTAAGAACTCCACCCAGGGACGCAGCAGTAAGGTGACATTGCAGGTGAAGTGAATCCACTGGCGCTGTTGAGCTGCTATTGAATGTCTCTGCTGCGCCCGCCCAGCCAAGCCTCGTTTTGGAATTAGGATAGCTACCCGTGTGAATAGGTTGAATAGTCGGCCACCATCAATGTGGACAAATGACCCGACCTCCGGTTGATAAATTTCTGACATCTTGTCAGTTTTTAAAATATTAAAACTGTCCAGTATGATGTTGCTGCACAATAATTACTTTGCTAACATTATCATGATTAACAGGGGTTAGGGGCCACAGACAGAAACATATTGACTTGCAGGGTCCCACAGTTTATCATTTTTGTCCTTTCTGTGGATGGCTTGAAGCCACAGATCTCCTCTTTTACTGTCATTTGCTCTTGTTGAAAGTAAAGAAAACTGTAAACTTTTTTTTTTTTTTTTAAACCGCTTGAAATGCTAAAAGACGACGCAGCAGCTTTGAGGCATGGTCATGCGCTAGTTTTTCCAATTTGCTACTGCTGATTGTTTCACCCTCTATTTTCACCTGAAAAGGGGCCCGGCCGTCCAAGACAAGGCTGTGATGTATATGCTGATCTCATGTGCATGACATGAGTTGCAAGCCCAATTTCACCTACTTCATATATGATGCTCCTCAAACATCAAGTCCAGTTATACCATAAAATCCAATGTGTTTTCAAGAAAAACAAAAGCAAAGGTTTTCTAACTGTAATTCAACAGGAGGGGGGCCACGTCATGTCTCTCTAAAAAGAAAATACATTCAGATGACAGACTCCAAAGAAAAACACATGTTTAGTGTGTTTTTATTAAAAAAGACATTGAAATGTTCATATTCAAACTGAAAGACTTAACTGGTGTCCTGAAAGAATCCCTGAGCAGACTCATATGAGACACACCGCAAATCCAGATTTAAGCAATTTACGGTATAATAATGCCAACTCACTCCATGATTCCCGAGGTGATACTAACAGACAAATAGACTGCCTGTCATGTGGGATGGCTATAGTGGGATGAGATCATTTTTATGTAATTGGCTCTGCTCTTGCAGTTTATCCTGATGTGTGAAAGCAGGCATCACCCGCGCCGACACCCTGTTGATCAGCCAAACCTCAGTGTTTGGAGAAAGGCCCTGAGATCCATCATATCTGTTACAGCTGCACTGAGCCTGCAGGGCGAAAACTGGCCTGTAAATACCAGCCTCCGATCGAACGGCCTCTCATTGGCCGATTAACACCGCAGAGTCCTCCAGAAGGATATGAGCCTGTTATTTTTGAATGTAATGGAGGTCTGATTTCATAAAACTCACTCATTAAAAAAACACATTAGAGGAGCAGAGTGGATTTTGTGTAATGCACTACAGAGGACTTGATGGAATCCAGATTTCTCTCAGCACACTGCAGGATGCCAGGCGAGTACAGTGAAGGGATTACATTAACCTGCAGCCATTAAATATTCATACGCAGTCCATACAAATGAAATTAAGTGGTTGTCACAACAAACATGCAACCTTTATCTAATCACTGTATCATAGAGCTAGAATGCACAGAATGTGAATACAGTGTTGATTTATTTTATTAGTCATTTGTTTGCCAATTTAATACTAACCAAGTTTGTTGAAAGTGTGACCGAAGTACCAGTTTACAAAGTCAAATAGAGGCTTACAAATATTTATTTTACTAAAAAACATCAGATTAAGTGCAGGTATTACCTTCATAACTGAGGCTGTCAATAGTGGATTTGGACTGAGCCATTATAGAGTTACCTGTTATCATTCATGCCATTGAGAAATTTATGCAGAACCCCAGAGAGCAGAGCAGTTGGGGAAGTGGAGTCAGTTTTCAAAAGCGATAAAAATCAGTTGGCGCCTGTTGAGGAGGTGCCTGTGTGTGTCCTGTCTCCAAGGACAAAGATTCTCCCCCCGTCACGCCTAAACCAAAGACTTCCGTCTCACCGTATGAGCACTAAAGGAATCATAAAAGGAATATTTAATTCATACCTTTTATTTTGCAGATTCAGCCTGGTTACTTTAAATAAACTACCTAATAAACTCTAACAAGCACTTCAAACCAAATGCTGCCTCAAGGCCAGATGGCTGTGCTCATAAACATGGTTCTGACATGATACTTTAATTGCCCTCCTTTAGCTCGTGTAACATAATGTAGGGGTGCTGATCTCTCACCTCTTCAAACTCATATTCTCTGTTATTTTTCCATTTTGTTGTTTTTCCTGACCATTAGCCTTCACCTTCAACTGTAAGTTCTAGTCCCCGGTGGGATGGCACGCACTTTGTGTCACACCATCTCCCTCCCTGAGCTTGTGATCTTTAGGCTGGTGAGAAACATGCAGAACTGTTCCTTTTCCTTCCTGTTCCATGTGATAATTTAAGTGGAGGCCCAAGAGACTTGGTTTGGACTTACAGGCAAAACTTTCCACTCCCTTACATGCTCACCATCCCAGGTTTATCCATCGGACTTCATTTGCTCCTTCTCGGGGTCTGCCATCTGTATGGACACCCATTATTAAAGAGTTAGGCCTCACTGAACACCTTCAACCAAACTAAAGTGCGTTGAAGCCACAGTGTCAGGTCACAGGAGTGCGCTGAGGTGTAGGTGCCGGGTAACTCTAGATTTTTAATTACAGAGTGTGTATGGCAGTGCGATAAGAGGGTCACAGCTTCCTGATAACCTGTTTGGTGAGTCATTGGCTGTTTGTCGCCCAGACGGAGCTGTGAGAACGGGACAAAACCTCATCTTTGTGTCAATGCTTTCCTGTAGACTCAAAGCAAGAGCCGCCATCTGCCTTCACAATTAAACCACACAGCTGAGTCACTATTCAAAGTCTACCTTTGCAGAAAACGGTGACGAATCCTAAGGAAACAATGAAAGCATAGTTTGTTTGCAGGAGACTGACAGTGTCAAAGCTTTAAGTCTCAGTTAAGTGGTAAGGATCATTTCCTTTGTTGTCAGAGAGTTGACAAAAGTTGTTTAGACATATTATTTGAGAACATTCAGACTAGAAATGGCATTAGTGTGGGTGTGTTACTACAGGCATCATTTAGAAGATGAAATACATTCCAGGAAGTTTGAGTAAAAGATGCACAAGTTTTTTTGGGTTAATCAATTACTACATGCAGTCAAAAAGTCTTGAGACTGCACCTACTATACCTGGGTATTTGGCTCTCATGCCCTTCAAAGTGTGCGGCCATACACCGAATGCTCACTTTCGTAAGCTCATAAAGCACCATCTGCAGTCTTCAAACAGCGACCATTCAACTTTAACTTCCTTCCATCGTAGCTGTAGATACCACGATCTTTGCAAACCTGACATGCTGCTGGGGAGCTGGGAAATCGCAAATGTACAAGGACCAGTGGTCACAAAGACGCATGCAACTCGGGTGCTGATGATATTCAAGCGATGCAACTTGGGATACTGGCTCAAGAAAGTTATTGCTTGCACGTGCTACATGCACATTACTGTGCAGCAGTCTGTTGGGTTGCAACAAGAGCAGTCTTGTGACTTTCTGATAGGTTGTAAGGGAAAAAGTAGGATTCCCTGTCCACGCTACAAAATAATGTACCACACATTTATGCGACATTGCTCAG
>JAQFJB010000009.1:10905758-10931948 GCA_029874875.1 Naso minor
GATGTATTCAATTAAACTCCATGAAAACCAGCGTCTCCCTTGCAATGAAGTCATCTTCTCGCAGATTGAGTTTTCATTTTTAATTCATCCGAGAGGAGACAAAAAAAACCTCTCAGACATTAAAAATAACTCCCTTCCCTTGACTCTTTGAAGATGAAAAAGTGCCGAGGACATAGAAGGGAAGTCCCAGTCAAGATCCAACCACTCGCCAGGCAGATGTGGCAAAAAAAATTTAAAAAATTGAGAAAAGAAAAAAGCTATGGGCTCATCCACATCTACTACTGGCATTCGGAGAATGAAAACTGTATTTCATCAAGGCTGTGTGTGATATAGAAATAGCACAAATTGTAGAGTTTATGATTAAAGATGATAGTGAATCAGAATTTCCAAGCATTGACGTGAATTCTGTAGAGGACACATATAAACTCCTTCTTGAAGAACAAGGTGTGATAACAGACCCTAAAACATCTTACAAGAAACATATCAAGAATATCTTGCTGGAAGAAGTACCAGGAATAGACTTTGTAAAGCGAGGACCGAAGCCAGAAATAATTTTCTCAACAGTGACCAAGAAAATTTAATGACGCAAATGTATGAAAACGTTGGAGAAGGAGATAAGATGGAAACAGTGTTCAGGGCATCTCAGATTATTCGCTGGGAAATCACAGAAATGTATGACTGGCATTTTATTTGGCGCTTCATAATGCACCACACATTTTTGATATGAGACAGGTCTAGACTGCAGGCAGGCAAGTCTATTACCCGCACTCTTTAGCCACACTATGAAGCCAGGCTGTTGTGAAACGTGCAGAATGTGGCTTGGCATTGTCTTGCTGAAAGAAGCAGGGACGTCCCTGAAAAAGACATCGCTTGGATGGCAGCATATGTTGCTCCAAAACCGGTATGTACTTTTCTGCATTAATGGTGCCTTCACAGATGTGCAGGTTACCCATGCCATGGGCACCGACGCATCCCCATACCATCACAGATGCTGGCTTTTGAACTTTGCGCCGATAACAATCTGGATGGTCCTTTTCCTCTTTAGCCCGGAGGACACGATGTCCATGATTTCCAAAAACAATTTGAAATGTGGACTCGTCAGACCACAGCACACTTTTCCACTTTGCATCAGTCCATCTCAGATGAGCTCAGGCTTCAGAGAAGTCTGCAGATGTTGTTGATGTATGGCTTTTTGCTTTGCTGCCTGAGAGGTCAAAGGTCAGAGGCATTCAGTGGTTGTTTTTTGGCCTTGTCCCTTACGTGCAGAGATTTCTCTGGAGTCTCTGAATCTTTTAATGATATTATAGATTGTAGATGGTGAAATTCCTAATTTCTTTGCAGTTTTGTGTTGAGAAATTTTGTTCTTAAACCGTTTGACTATTTTTGTTTTCACAGCAAAGTGGATTTCCAAAGGACCATAAACAATTGTTGTGTTTGGGTTAAATTCTTTTGCTCTGTGGCCCTGAATTCTGCTGCCAGAGCCCTCTACACTGGGCTCATTCAATGAAGTAAATGAGAAGATATATGTAATTGATCAGAACATGGCCTTTTGACTTGGTTGTGGAAAATGCTCTGATTGGCTGATCAAATTATAGAATATCATACCACTTTATCAGGCTGATTTTACACATCCATGTTATTTACGCATTCCACCACTTATCATGACACCAGGCCAAGTTCAGTAAGTATGCCATGCTGGCTAACCTGCAGTGAACTCACCAGTCTCCTGGCAGGACACACCAAGCTACAGCAGACGAGAAAGCAGCAATCTCTTCAGCCAATCTAATAAACCTGCTACAGTTTTCTTACTTCCACTCAGAATGGATATATCTCAGGAAATACTGAAGGACAATTTCCTTCGAGTGTAACATTAGAATGCACGAGCCGGGCTCCCGGAGGTTCGGGGCCACCACCGCTGGGCCACTCCAATTAGATGGAGAGTCCCCGCTGCGGCTGAGCCAGCCTGAACATGGGAGCACCCGAGCTGAAGGAAAAAATGGAGGAAGGAGCGAGCGGAGACACACGCAGCCCTGAGCCGTGTGTTATGCTTGGCACATATTTTGCCTCATGTCTCTCCCTGTCCACACTTCTGGCCCCTGATCACGCTGCAAAGTGATTATTAGACAGCAAAAAAAAAAAAGAAGAAGAGGAAATAAAGAGATGAAAAAAATGCAAAAACGAGGAGAGTCAAGACAAAGCAGCTACTGCTGAGGTCAGCTGTTATCTCAGATTTTTAAAATGATGCTAATATTTTACGGAACGTCTAAATCTTCCTAGTTTTTCTTTCGCTCTAAAAAAGTTGTCAAAAAGAAAAAAAACAGTAATTTAAAAAGTAAAAGAAAAGACTGGTGATTTAAATTAGCTGGAAAATTGCTGATGGTTTGATTCCAGATTGTGTTGATTCTCATTTAAAGAATGCCGTCATGTGTACAGGGTCAGAAGTGAGCAACTCTTTCAGGAAAATATCACCACTTAACTGTAATTTATAGTCATTGGAATTTGATAGAATTTGGACAGCTAGTCCTAAAATAGGATAAAACATGACTGACAAGAGCGGAAAACAAACAAACAAAAAAAAAACCAATCAACATGAAAAAGTTCCTGTATACAGTGCACATAACATAAATGCATATGGTTGACCTTCTCTTTTTGCTTTGTCCTGAAATAGGATTTATCAAGAATAGACTTGGCTTTCCCCATTGTAATAAGACACTGTTTTAAAGCCTTTAAAGTATGCCATTGTTCATTTCACCCCTGCCCTTTCCAAACATATTAATCCCATTGCTACGGTCTGATGCTGAAATCCCCAGTGGAAACACCTAAGAGGACTGGATCTACTCGACCACACAAGACATTCCTTCTTCTGCTGCAACAAGTGATATCAAAGGTATAACCACGGTCACTGTTGAGCAGCTAGGAGGAAGTACATCTGTAGACCGTCCGTTTGTGAGCTCGCAGCAAAGCTTGGCTCTGATGCAGGTGCTATCCTCTGGAAGGTGATTAGGTATCATCACTCTTTCATTAACTCAGTATTTCAAGTATCAGGGTGACTGTGGAGAAAGAAAGGCCCCTTTCATTGGTCATCCCAGCTAATGAGGCCTGCTGAAAGGGCCAGGTTAAGGTGGAAGGATAATGAAACGGGAGAAAAGGCCGGAGAAATGTGACAAAAACATGACACCAGGAATTTGTGAAATTCTGCAATGTGGATTTTTTTCCCCCAAATGTTCATTCAATTCACTTGAATGATGAAATATGAGCCTGAGCTAAAAGGTTTGTAGCTAGGAATGAAAAAATAAATAAAATAAGGATGTATACCAGGGCAGGATTGAAAACTGAAAAGGGGAAGTAGGGAAACACATTCAAGTTTATTTTTAGGTTATGACACTGCAGGCTGCAACAAAAGTCTCATTTTCACTTGATCATAGAAAGAGGTAGGGGAGGAGGTCTGAATGTTCCATTACGTAGACCAGACCTGGGCACATACAGGTTCTTTGTGAAAGGTGTCTCTGTGTGCAGAGAGAGGTGCCACGATGACATCACCGCGAGCTGCGGATGGGACTTTTCATGTCTCTTGTGCCAGGGAACTGCTAGCACTGTCAGCCAGTCTGAGTCAGCACCAAGCGCCAGACACAACCATGCAAGAATCCATGACGGAGGAGAGTTTCGCAACTGACACCACATTTCTAAAACCTAAACATGAAAATGTCGACCGAGGGATTTCAGCTATATGTTTTCGTAATCACAAAAAAAAAAAGTCAGATTACTTATAAAAATTAATTATTAGGTTACTCAGAAAACAACTGGTTACACAAGCCAATTACTTGAAGAAAAAAAAGAAAGATTTTTTGGTTTTGGAGCGTTGAGAGGTTGATAGTGTCTTTCCATACACCATGAAAGCAAAGAAGTTCCGTCAGAAATCACTATGAAAATGTGACAAAAATTGGGAAGTAAAACAATAATAAAGCTGCCACAAATGATTAAGTTTGTATAACTTTAATTCCTGCATGATTATGGTGGCAAACAGGTTTGTTCATACAAGTAGCAGTTATAGCATATCGAAACACTGACTCAAGTTACCTTTAGAGGACCATAATAGTGCTACTACATGTCATTGTCGTTTGTCAACATTAGCCACACAGGTTACATAAACCATTTTTCCCATTTTTCCCAAAATAGCTTTATCTATGAGATATTGTGTCTGTTGACATTTTGCCCATATTCAATAAACGTTACAGAGAGAAGCTGAAAATGTGTGACAACCTCAATTACAAGGAACGTCTTTGAAAAATCCCTCTTCATGCTAATATTCAAGTTAGGAAGGCAGCACTTTTGTCTCCACAGCTTCCGGCTCCCCTCTCCCTCTCGCTCAGCGATTTCTGACAAAATAAACAGAGATTCTCTTTAACAGGGTGAATTCCCTAAACCTAACAACTTTCACCTGTCCTAGTGTTTCTATACCCTGTTTGAACATGAATGGCAGTGAATGGGGTTTGAAAATGCAGTCTGAGATCTACTTTAGTATACACATTTTTACAAGAACATTTGTAGAAGATAAGTACTATCTCTGCAAATGGTGAGAAGTTAAAAAACAGACTGGCATTATCCTCTAAAGGTAAACTATATAACTCTTCTTAGTAACATGTTTGTTTATAAAATTTAGATGATTTTTTGCTCCTTTGTGCTCTAATAAATATCATGAATTCAAACGTATTCATTGTTTGTTGCTTATGAATCCGACTTTTAGTTTGCAACAAGAATATTGTTTCATTTTGTCTTTCTGAAAGTTACTCTATGTTTCTCTAAAATTGACATTTCTTTTGCTATTTGCATTGCACAAAAGAAATGACAGTACGAGAGTATTTATTCATCCTTTTAACCTGTTACCTGTTCTCTGCTGAGCGGACCCCTGATGGGGATGCGAGGCCATTATTAGCCTCTCCAAAGACCCAGATAGTGTCACAACATTTTGTCAGCACTTGGAGAATAAGCCATTGTCATTCAGACCTAATTAAGGGTCAGGCTCTATGACTGGATTTGCAGGAGAGTGGCCTGCAGAGATCACACTCCGCTTAACAGCATTTCATTGTCATTTGAAACGACTCAGAGGTCACTTCACCCGAAGGCATGGAGCGAAGCTTGTAGTCACTCAGCAAAGTTCAATATTGGATGTGCTCTTCAGGTGTGCTGTCAGATATTTTGGAAGGTGAATGTTAGCATTTCATGCAAGAGCTTTCAGAGATCACCAAGACAAAGATGCTCTGACAAAACTGACACAGATTTACAATTTAGATCATCAGCAGCTGTTTTGCAGGGGTTTTTGCATAATGACGACATGAAACTATGGCTTAATGGTGGCACCGATCCAGCGCTGATTACGTTTATCAAGAATTATTGGTTCCACTGCTTTCCCAGATCAGCATGCATTTCCTTTCCTGTAGATACACTATCAATGAGTGCCCAAGGTGTTTCAGTTTACTAAAAGCCAGAGAGATAAGACTGAGATTACAGTGACATTATCTCCGGAGTGGGCCGGCAAATAGGGAAGATATACAAGAGAGCGTGCGGCAGCAATTACCACACACTGCTGGTCACAAGGGTGAAGGCCGGGATACATTTTGTTTCCAAGTTGGATTGTAGTTTTTTAGTAGCAGATCTTTCTAATATGGTGGCTAGTTTGATCTGATGGTGGAGGTGTGAACTGCAAGTATTTTCTAGAAGTACACAATCTGAAAAATGTATCCTGTGATATTTCCAAGAAAGCTGTTCTGCTATTCCCAGGTGTCTGCATGCTCTCAGTCCTCGGTTCTTACTGGTGGAGCCAGTGGGAACTGTTGTGGTTCTGCGTGGGATGTCGCGGAGGTGTGAGAGAGTCAGAGGAGGGAATGGAAGCCCATCCTTCTGAGGGTGTCAGGGCCTTGATAAGTCCTGTTTAAACTTTACCCTTTGCAAAATGCCATGTGTCAACAGCTGCCCGTGGCCAAAGCGCTCTGATCTGGTTAGGCAAACACCAGGGACAGCCCATCCATCCCCATGAGACCTTGGCAGACAGTGGGAAAGCGTCCAGTTCCGCAGCCGAATTGGCCTGAAACGTTCAAGAATTAACAAACAAGCTGCCACTTTCATCGAGGAACCGACAGCTGAAGCACCCTGAGGAAAGTTTAGATGGTCTGCCGACATTTCTCCCTCATGCAGTCTTCTTCCGTGTCTCAGCAGTTGGCACTAGTTACGGAAAGTCTCAGACAGGTGTCATGTCAGCTGTGAGTGGTTGAAGCCTCGACTCTATAATTCTGTTTATCACTCAGAAGCTTTCCGATACTTCATGGGTTTTGCGGCACATAATATAAACACAACAAGTGATTTAATGCACTATATGCTATTGCTTGACGTCTATTGAATGTCAGCATTTTAGAAGGTCTCCACACAGACTAATAAATGATAAATCAGGAGTCTAACTTGATGACTGATGATCCAAAAATTGTAGGTAATTCCTCATTGCAAAGGTTTCTGCTCACTTTTATATAAAAGTATCCTTGTGGTTTTGAAAATAGGTTGAAATTCTGACACTTCCTGCAAAGTGCACTAATCAAACCTCTTGTATCAAATAAAATCAGCAAAAATATAACACATTGTGTGTCTTTTCTAATTTTGACAAAAACTTCATACACTACACCCCATTTACTTACTGTCCTAACACACCCTCATACATACACCACTAAAAGTTTTTAAAAAAGAGGGGCGGTCTGCTCAAACATTTGCAGTGGAATCCGAGAGAGAGAGAGGAGAGGTGGAAGACATGAGTTGGCAGTTTACCCCCAGTGTTTGCTTCAAAATTTTGACGCCATGGCTCGAAGTCAAGCTGAGAAGTTTCCCAAGACCTGCTCGGCCTGCAGGCGGGTTCTCTGTGTAAGTTGTGAGCCTGAGGATCCGTGAGTGTGTGTCCTCCCCCCGCCATAAGATCCACCGTAAGTCAGTCTGCAGGGCACTGCGGGGGCGCGAACATGCCCGACCGCACCTCTGATGCCTCTGTGTTAGCCATCACTGGGTTTCCTCCTCTGCATGTCGAGACCAGGCAGCTCACAAGCTCAGCAACCTCAAGAGGCAGCAGCCTTCACACCTCCCACATGCATCAAATGTCCACCTTCTAATGATATTTAACAAAATAAAAGTAGAACAATTAAAAGAACTTACAAAATGTGCATTTATGAAGAGCTATAAGTGACAGCATCATATTGCAGTGTGACATAAGCTTTGACACTAAGAGGCATCTTATTGAGGGAAATGGATCAAGGATTTCAGTCCAAGTGCAGAGAATCAGGTTACTCTGAAATGTTCAAAAATCAGCATAATTATAACTATTAACTGCTGATAAAACAAGCACAACTTACATGCCTTTGTTTTTGCAATGTCTTCTGTTTCTCCAACATGAACTCTGGAGGACAGCATTTTTAAATTGGCCTCTACTCGTAAACACCAGAGCCAACATTCAGTCAGTAAGAAAAAAAAGAGCAGAAATAGAAGACTGATCTGAGAGGCGTTTGAGTTTTGGAAATGAAAATGTGACAATCAATGCAAACTCAAAGGCTTTAACAGGACACCACTGCCTTCTGTTTACAGACAGGGAAGGTATTTTTTTTTTTACCTGTGAATTTCTACTAACAAAGAACATTACATAAACACATTCTAACTTAAAATGTCATTTATGAAAAAGAAAAAAAAAAATTAGACCGTGTAAAAAAAACAAACAAACATGGATGCATTTTTATTTTGTGTCATTAGGAAAATTATGTCACTTTTTAAAATTATCAATAATAGCATAGCTCATCAGCTTTTCATAACATCTTCTAATTGTCCGATTTAGTCTAAATCCGATTTCACCGGGTAAGAAGCCAAAATATGACTGGCAGGCTATTTTCCATCCTTAGGTAACACCCAGTGTTTCTAGATTTCTTTATCAATAATCAGGCCTGCAGACTTATGCAACTCATTGAATGGCTATGGCTTTACATAACAAATTCAACAAGAAGATGTGATTTTAAAAAAGTAAACTTCAGTCTTTTCTAAACTATATGTGGACTCATGCTGTCGGAGCTGGTATCTAAAATTGAACACATGGATTATAGTGACTGAACTCTCCCAACAAAGTGTCCTTTGTCCGCCGAAAACAAGTGCTGGAGCAAATCCAGCAAAGTAGATTTCAGTGTTGCGACACGTTTGTTTTGCTCCACTTTTTCGCCGACTTAATATTTAATTGTATTGTTTTGGCTGGTTTCTTGGCTGAGGAAAAGTTGATATGCATCAGATATAATATAGCCTACTATTTAATATAGGCCTATTCGTGTGCTCATAAATTATAGTTAGAAAATTCTTCTTCTTCTTCTTATAGGCCTAATTATTATAATTATTGTTATTATAATTAGGCCTATTATAATTATTATTATTATTTTTAGGCTATAGGCCTAAATCTTTACAATAGGCCTTTTAGCAGACGATTTTAAATTTGCTTCCAGCAAACCAGTTCCAATGAGAAAATCGGTTAATTTATGACTCAAACGAAGATCTTTCACGGTCAGAAGACGCCGTGTTCGGGTACAAATATTGCAGTTGCAGGAGGAGACATAGCTGTTATCCCTGATGACAAATCTTTTGTTTTGCAATCCCTCACCTCCATAGATCAATAAACTGTCTGCCGGAAAGAGAGAGGTCTCAGATATATATGCAGAGCGGGAACTTGTGATTTGAAAAATGTTTCTTTTATTACATTCTTACTTTGTTTTGGGGTTTTTTTTTTTATCACTTCAGCCCCCGCACATGTTGCAAGGCTTCCTCTCAAGTATCTGGACTGCTGTCTCCCCCTGTTGGTTCCTGTGGTCACTGCAGAGCTCTGAAACGACTCAGGGCTGCAGCTCCGTGACAACTTCTCACTGGCACCACTGCCTCCGAGCAACAAACACTTACGACCACACGCATTTAGACACAGATAAACACGATGTTTATTCCTCCACAATTACAATCATCGCACAGACTTTTTAAAAATATCGGTAGTTCCCACCTGCTCTTATTTCTAATTCCTCAATCATATGCATAGAAAATGTGTCCCTTAGCCTACATGCAAAAAACAGCTTATATTTACCCCCAAAGAAGCAACTTTAAAACAAAGATTCATTTAGTTAAAGCAATAGAATTAAATAACATAACATAAGCATATAGAAGAGACATCTCTTCAGTCCAAGAAGTCTGTACTTTCTGTAAAATCTCAATAGAAGAAGTCTATAACCAAGTCAGTAAAACTGCAAATACTGCAATTTCTTTACAGTTCTGTCTTAACTGTCCTAATAGGGATTATTGTAAAGCTGATGTTAATACGAACTTTGTGTCTGTTATCAAAGAAAATGCAAAGGATAGTTGCATCTCTCTTAACATCATTATAACATTAAAATGTTTTTACATATTTGTAATACATTCTAGTTAAAATTGCCCCCATTACAGCCCCACTTATTTTCCACAGAAAGTTATACTTAACTTTTAGGGGGAGGGTAACTTTTTAAACTTTACATTTAACCAAAGGTTATAGGGGAAAAACACCTTTTTCCTACTTCAGTTTTCACTGTTGTTGACTGCAGAAGTTCTGAGCAGAGTCATATTACGTCTCCGCCTCCAAAAGTTTCCCCCAATCATTTCCTTGCCGTCAAACATAAATCCAGGCATCGCCGCCTGGACCAGTAGACTCCTCAGCCACCCTCTTAGAGCAGTTCTCTGACTCACATTTCTCTTCAAAGTCGCAGTTTCAAAGTTTAACATCAGGAAGCGATCACTTGAAGTTTGCCCTCTTGTCTGCGAAATTGTGACAAACCGAAGGGGCGTTGAAACCTTTTATTTTTGGCTTTTTTCTTCTCTAAAGGATTCGAGTTTGCCAGTCAAGCTGTGCGCCTCCAAAGGCTGTCACTGCAGTCTTCGGGCACAGCAGTTGGATATAGAAAAAAGGATTTTCCTCCTGTTTTGTTTTTTACTGCAAGAAGCTGTTCTTTAATTTTTCGCATGAATCTCCTCGACCCCTACCTGAAGATGACAGAAGAACAGGAGAAGTGTCACTCTGACGCTCCCAGCCCCAGCATGTCTGAGGACTCCGCGGGCTCGCCGTGCCCGTCCGGCTCCGGCTCGGACACTGAGAACACCCGGCCGTCCGACAACCACCTCCTCCTGGGTCCAGACTATAAGAAGGAGGGTGAAGAGGAAAAGTTCCCCGTGTGTATCAGAGATGCGGTGTCTCAGGTGTTGAAGGGCTACGACTGGACGCTGGTGCCCATGCCAGTGCGCGTCAACGGCTCAAGCAAGAATAAACCGCACGTCAAAAGACCCATGAACGCATTCATGGTCTGGGCTCAAGCTGCACGGAGGAAGCTGGCCGACCAGTATCCGCATCTGCACAACGCGGAGCTCAGCAAAACCCTGGGCAAACTTTGGAGGTAGGTTCGCTTTGCATTTTCAATCGCTTTTGCATAAAGATTTTGCGCGCTGCTGCGCGCACAGCACCAATTCTTTGATGAAATGCACCAGCTGCTGCTGTTTCAAGTAGGTTTTTGCAGTTTGTGAATCTGGTAAGCGCAGTTTAAAGTTTTGGTTTTTTTTCTTGTTTTTTTTCCCCCCATATTTTGTTTTTGGACACGTTTAATTTTCACGCTTGAGTGCATGCGCAGAAGACCTCTGATGCGCAGACTTTTTAGTTGTTGATTTATTATGAATACAAAACGGCTAATGCAAAGGTTCAGAAAATTTCACATTTCCTTCATCAACAATCAACCGTGTCTTGAGCTTTTTGCTACTTGAACACGCGTTAATGTGAACGGACGTTTTTCTGTGATATTTTCAGGTTGCTTAACGAAGTAGAGAAGCGCCCGTTTGTGGAAGAAGCTGAGCGTTTGAGAGTGCAGCATAAGAAGGACCACCCCGACTACAAATATCAGCCACGGCGGAGGAAATCTGTCAAGAACGGTCAAAACGATTCCGAGGACGGCGAGCAAACCCACATCTCTCCAAACGCAATCTTCAAGGCGCTGCAGCAGGCCGATTCTCCAGCGTCGAGTATGGGCGAGGTGCATTCTCCAGGAGACCACTCAGGTGAGAAAAGAAAAAATAAATAAATAAATGACACAATAAAAAATAAAGAAAGAAGAAGAAAAGACTTTTTTTTTCCAGAAGTATTTTAATTTTTTATTGACTGTAGAAATCAAATCTTTGGAAGCCTTTAGGGCCTTTCCAGAACAGACACCTGTTCCTGATTAATGATTAATGATTAGTGCAGCTTTTACAAGCCATCATGTGCAAATACACCTGTCAGCTTAGTGCCAACAAACTCCTAAACTCCTCCTTTACTTCATGCAGGAAATGTTTCTTTTTTGACATGACATTTTGTAAATTAGATTTTTAACTGTGAAGCTAACTCTGCCTTCCCTTTACCCAGGTCAGTCCCAGGGCCCACCAACACCCCCGACCACCCCCAAGACCGACCTCCCCTCCAGCAAAGCTGACCTGAAGCGTGAGGGGCGCCCCATGCAGGAGGGCACCAGTCGCCAGCACATCGACTTTGGCGCTGTAGACATTGGCGAGCTGAGCAGCGAGGTCATCTCCAACATGGGGAGCTTTGACGTCGACGAGTTCGATCAGTACCTGCCACCTCACAGCCACGCCGGGGTTACCACAGCAGCCCAGGCCGGCTACACTGGCAGCTACGGCATCAGCAGCTCTGCAGTCAGCCAGGGTGCCAACGTGGCTGCCCATGCCTGGATGTCCAAGCAGCAGCAGCAGCACTCTCTGACCACTCTGGGTGGAGGAGGAGAGCAAGGCCAGCAGGGTCAACAGAGAACCACCCAAATCAAGACGGAGCAGCTGAGCCCGAGCCACTACAGCGAGCAGCAGGGCTCCCCGCAGCACGTCGCCTATGGGTCTTTCAATCTGCCGCACTACAGCACCTCCTCTTACCCCTCCATCACAAGAGCACAGTATGACTATTCAGACCACCAAGGTGGTGCCAACTCCTACTACAGCCATGCAGCCAGCCAAGGCTCCAACCTGTACTCCACCTTCAGCTACATGAGCCCCAGCCAGAGGCCCATGTACACCCCGATCGCCGACAACACCGGGGTGCCCTCCGTGCCCCAGACCCACAGTCCGCAGCACTGGGAGCAGCAGCCCATTTACACGCAGCTCTCCAGGCCATGAGGAGGCCTCAGCACTGACTGTACAAAACCCATCTCATGCATAGACATCTTTCTGCCAGGGGGCGTCTGCACCTCCACGCCACACATTCGTCATTGCCAACAGAAAAACACGACAAGGACTTTTTTATAGTACTGAAAAATATATCTTTGGATTGGCTCACAACAGTGCCTTTTTGTATTGGTTGGAATTGTGATTATATTTTTTTAGATATAATGTTTTAAAAAAGTGAAATCCTCTGTGAGGACATACTGGTTATAAATATTTTAGTATGTACTGTGTATGTGTTCTGCTCTTGTCATCTTCGTGATTATCAGTGTCATCAGCATCCTCCTCATCGTCATGATCTGAAGGTTTAAAGGAGCAGGAGTGCAGGGTAGAGAGACCCTCAGTGGCCTTACTTCTGTTTACTGACACTGCCGTCTTATACTAGCCTTCATTATGCTTTGAATTTTTTGTACTGTACATATTTTATTGTAATTCCCATCAGATGCAAGATATGAGCAAATAGATCTGAATTTCTGGCCATGATATGACCGTGTCATCAGAAAAATAGTGAAATGTTCTACTTCTTGTGTTCTTTTGCTTTTCTCACGTTATTGTGTTGGAAACGCTATAGCAGGTGCCATGTAATTCTACTAGGGGCCTTACTGTGTTGGTAGATGTGACTGAGCAATGCTTGCTTTTATCCGGGTACTGCCTTGATACCATTGGTGCCTCTGGAGCCACAGCAGGGAGACTCCCTCCACTGGCGTTGCAGTGCCGAAAACCATAGCATAATTCTGACTTCCTGCTTGAGGAGATACAGGAAGTGACCTTTGACCTTACTCTCCTCCTCAGCAGCCAGCAGGTCTGAGTCTGGCACGCTTCTGTCCCATTCTTTTTTCCTAACCTTTTTTTTTTCTTAATTTATTCTTTAGCATTAATTTTATTTGAAAATAACTATTTGCAATTATCTTTTTAATTCAGCAGCGGCTAACTGAGATGAAAAGTTTTCAGTGGAATAGTTTGCTGTCATGTGTGGTACAAATTTGTTTATTTATCATTTGTAAATGTTTCCGTATAAAAGTTTCTTTTTATTCCTGATCTAGTTATGTACAGATTACTTATAATTACAAGTTTTCTCTTAAAAAGAAAAAGAAAAACTGGAAGTTTTCTCTTTTTTTAATGCTAACAAATGAATTAATGGTTACGGAAGCTGTGCCTGTTTTTGGTAAAGACTTTGCTGGAATCAACAGGATATTTTTTGCTATTGAGAAAAGTTTTGTTTCCTCATTTTATATTCTGTATCGTTAGTTCTAATTTTGTCATCTTAATGCAGTTTCCGTAGGTAAACATGGCATTGTCTTTAAAGCTTATCTTTTGTATTATATTGTTTGCAATAAAAACAAAACACTGAGAAATATGTGCTTGTCCTGTGCCTTTAATCATGAGTATATTTCATATAGTCTTATCAGCGCTGCTCTACTGTGTCTAATAACATTTGCAGACCAAGATCGGAGAGATTAATTATTCCCAGTCACAGCGAGATGCTGGCAGAAGATAAACTACGGTTTTACTCATTTAGTATGAATCATTTTGCAAAGCTTTTCATCCACTCATATGCTCCAAAACGGAAATCAAGATTATTTTAACGTGACTCAGATAATTCAATTTCTGCATTAATCAGAGGCAGCATGTAGACTAACCACATAAGAAGTTTGCTAAGAAAAAAAAGGAGAAAAACATTACACTGAAGTGATTGCACTGGGAATGGTAGGTTCACTGCTGCCTTCTCAGACCATGAGGTCACATAGCCATTATTATGGCGGCCTATGGAGGAGACGTATGTCCGCACCGATTCCCTCATATACACCATAGCTTAAAGAAACAAACTCCATATTGAATATATTCTTTATCCATTACCGGCCAAGTAATATAGGAATAGAGCTGACTTTCATAAATCAGTGACAGTGTAAACACAATCAGGTACTATAGCTTTGTGTTGAAACTTGAGGCACATTCGCAGATGACGTCACTTTCCTCACATTAACCGCACTAAACCTTAATCTGTCGCCCACTGCCGCACCTCAGTGCACTGATATAGATAGATAGACAGATATCTTTGCTAAAATGCATTATTGCAGAAAATTTGCAATTAAACACCTTTTTTTTTTTTTTGCATGAGCTAATTAGAACCACAAACTGTTTCATAACCTCATTGTAATATTTTACTATTCACTTGCGTCAGTCTGTAATACTTCCACTAATATTTGTTGATGGGTTCTCCTGATAAAAAGGAAGCAAGCCTTTATTCTTATATTGTATATGGTGCACCAACATGTAAAGAGGAAAAAAGGACAGATTGACAACTTGAAAAGTTAACTTATTTATTTATTGGCTGGCTGATTAGCATCAAATGTCTGCAATCATATGTGTGCGAATTGACATTTTGAAATTACTATTTAAAATCACTGCTTTTATGATACAAAGTGTTTAAAGCAATGCTGTGTGTCGTGGCTTTGTCTGCCGTCACATCGATATAATAATAACAGCTGAAGATGCTAACATGTGGTTAACTCACATGTACTGGGTTTGGAAAACATTAACTAAGCTGTGTGAATGTGGGCACAACAAAATTTCACCGTTTCAAAACAACAACACTTGCAATGCACTGACAACCACACACTGATGAAACGCATCAGTAAGAGCACATCTCCAGTCAAACTGGTGATTAACTTTATTGTTTTAAATCCTGCCATTATGACCAATGTGGTGCAATCAAAACAATAAAATTGTCTCCACCGTGTATATTTCTCCTGCATTGTAAAGTTTCAAGTTACTTTTATTATTCTCTCTGTCTTTTCAGACATGATTGTTATCTCTGCTCCAGCCTCTTCTTCTGTGGCCTAACTTTTGCCTCTGGTAATGTTTACTCTCAATCAGCAGCCACAGCCGATTAAAACATTATTGTGTTCTATAAACTGACAAAAACAGAAAAATAAAACATATCAGCACGCAGGGATTTAAGCCATGTTGATGTTGTTGTGTTGATGACAAGATAGTGATCCCAGTGCAGGCTTGCTTTTGCTGTCTCTTGTTAAATACGAAGGCTGAAGTCTTTTCCTCTGATGATCTGCTGATCTGATCTGCTCAGCCAGAGCGTGTGAAGCTCCGAGCTCACCTCCCACAGAGAGCCCCTGAGGCACATCCATCATTGATCTCCAGTGGCTCAGACCTAGAGGGAGGCAGCAGGGCCTCAGGGCCTAACGGAGCAAAGGGAGGCCAGTTCGTGTGGGCTCAGGAGGAGCAGAGAGGTGCAGGAGCAACAACCATATCCACTTTGTTATCTAAAGTGCTAAGCTACTTACTGACATGACTGAGATTTTAAAACGCGAAGAGGCCAAATTTTTTCCACAAAAATTTAAAAATGGGGCTCATTTTCCAAAACTGAAACACAGCAGACTGTCAGAAAAACAATTTGAGGGAATTTTGGGAACACACTCAATGCAAATTTGACGTTTCAGTTCTTAACGTAAAATAAATCTTGCCTAACTCAAACCACTGGCATTAGCAGTCACAGTGTGATGCTGTCTGCATTGGCTCCAGCAGGCGCATACAAACACGGCACTCAGGACATGATTGGCTCCTGATGGAAGATGTTGCCCGAACGCTAAACCGGAGCCAAGTTTTCTGTTTAGCAAACAAGGAAAAAAAGTCGAATCTGGTAAACACAGGTTCCTCCAGTTTTTAGAGACTGAACAGAACATTTTAGCTGAATTGTTTCATTCTCATGTTGTTGGCAGCGTGTGTTCATGGGAAAAAGTGAAAAGTTTACATTCGCAAGTCCAGCTCCTCAGAAACAAATCATGAGTTCAGAGAAACTGAAATCAGGTGATCATATAATCGCTTATGGGAAATAATTATACTTTAAAATCAGATTTCATGATGAATGATAAGATGGCTTCAGCCAATGATTTCTACACGGCCCCTTCCCTCCAAAAGTAATTAACCTTGTGTGAACTACGAGGTCCCACAAAAACTAAAGCAATTTTTTTTTTTTTTTACAGATCACACAGAACACTGTAATTTGTTTTTGTAAATTAAGCATATATTGTAAGTTACTGCAAAACATGTACAGTACATTATTGTCAATAGCAAAGGACTGTAGGAGAGTACTCAGTCACTGCTGCAGGTCTGCTTAACTCTCAGTTCTTCTAAAACACAGCTGAAGACTTTCCTGTTCACTGTGGTCTTTTATTAAATCAAATTTGAGGATATATTAGAATGCAACTTTTATTCTCCTGTTTATCTGTCTTCTTTTATTTTAGATCATTTTCACTCCTAATTTATCATTTTTACCTGTATTTTAAACACCTTTTTAAATTGTCTTGTGTCGCTTTTTATATTTTGTTTGAATGCCTTTTATGCTCAGTGTAAAGCACTTTGAATTGTCTTGTTGTTGAAACGTGCTATACAAATAAACTTGCCTTGCCTTGCTGTAATTTTTCTCCACCTTAAATTGATTTACGCTAAAATAAACCTGCCCGCGGAAAAACTGAACAATGGACACTGGCAGTATTGTCTTTGGCCAAAATTAACAAAAAGTTAAGAATATTGTATCTATTATTATTGTTCATGTAAAACTGAGATAATTTTATTCATAACTAAACATCATGATAACACAATCTAAAAGGTTTGTACAATACAAAAAGACTTAAAACTTATTTTTACATGCTGACAAAAAGAACTATATATAATAGAAAAAAATCAGTAATCATACATAATAATAAAATATAAAGAAATATAAATACATTTTATCTAATAGCATTTTAAATCAAGCTGAAAACAGTAATGAAGAATACAGAATAAGTGACTAAACACATGACAACACAGTGACAACAACAGTAACATTTTCACAGTTTCATCTGTGCTGTCTTCAGTTGAAAATCTGATTGTATATCTGTTTTTTATGTACTTTCAATACTATCTAATAATAAAGATTAAATCATTTTAAAAACATGGTATCAAGGTATGAAGCCTTTCAACAACCTTAATTTCGCTAATAATCAAGTTCGTCTTGTAGACGCAATTAATTTAGTTGATCAAACATGTTTTATTTACATTTATGTTCTGCCATTGCTTTACTGGTGTGAGATGCCCTTTCTGTTTTTAATGTCTAGTTTTGAATATTTTACTTTTAATTCTTAAAGTGAAATAAGTGTGTTCATACATTCACTTTACATAACAGGAATGACGGCAAGTGTATGGATTAAGGATTCCACTTAAGAACTGGAAAAACGGTAAAAAGATGTTGTTACTCTGCCCTCAATTTTTTAAAAAAGCCATGGTGTGATGAAGGCCACTTTCAGCATATTTCATCACAGTGTGTCATGTGTTGCTGTCACAGAGCAGCACCCCGTCAGGAAATGAAGTCAGGATTGAGGCTTTCCCTGTGTGAGACCATGGTGACTCATCCACTGGACTTGAAACAGACGGTCTTGCCCAGTAGCAGCCCAAACACAATGATTAATTTTAATATGTTCCATACAGGAACTTGCAAAAAGAAATTGTTATGATCAATGCAACTACTAGAAGTTTAACTTTGAAATTTGCCATAATTTTTATGGAGCAGCTGTGCAACGTCAGAAACTCTGAGTCTAGGATCAGACATCACTGTAAATCTGTATAGAAAACAATCAAAAAAAAGGCAAATAAAAAGCATCTTTTCTCAGTCATGTGTTGCAGCCTCCTGACCTTGGATCAGAAAGCCTCGGCAGTGGCAGTGCGACCCAGCCAGTGATTGGATTGGTGGCTGTGCTCCCCTCCAAACAGCAGGAGTGCCCTGATGAATGTTTCCAAGAAGGATCGGAAACAAGACTAAATATTTCTTTCTCTCTCGCTCTCTTTTTTTTTTCTCAGACAGGCCCTTCCATGGGCAATTTTCCCAGGACGACCCCATTATTATTCCACAGAGACGTCTGCCCCCTCCGAACCCTATGGGTGGTCTTTTTAAAGGCAAAAGGAAGAGGAAGAGAAAGGGAAAAGGGGGAGAAAAATCTGGTGACACACCCGCAGAGACCGGACAACAATTAAACACACAAAGAAGTAAAATGAGCCAAAACAAGATGAAGAGTCAAACAGCACTTCGACATATTGCAAGCTTACCATCTGCGGTGATGGACTGTCAGCGTGTTTGCATGTAAGTCATTTGCCTGTTAGTATTTCAAGAGAGAGCTTGCAACGTGGTCTAATCAAGGCAAAAATTGACACAAAATTGCACTCAAATTTATTGCTCTCAGAAAACAATGCAGGACAGTTTAAAATGACTCTCACTCAATTTCTTTTAAATTGTCCAGACCATAAAATTCTTTGTTAAACCCATAACAAACATCCAGTGGAGGAACCCCAAGCTAAATCGCTGAGAAAGATGAACTGCCTGTAAAAAAGGCAGTTTCCTTGGAAGCTACACCCTCAGCTAAAAAACTACTATTGGCTGATTCAAGTTGGAACCAAAAAGAGAGCACATTTCCTCCATCCTGACCTGTATTGATTATTATACACAATTAACATCAGGTGAGGGAGTCAACTCAGTCTGAAGAAAATTATATTCATTTATAATCCCTTCATGTCACTGTTTGATTTTGCTCACTGTTTGAGGAGACTTAGGAAGTGAGACTTTGCCCCACAGTTATCCGTCTTGCTCTGGCCCCATGAGGACGTCGGCCTGTGCCAAGAGGCCGAGCTCGGTCCAGCCTGCTGGAACCCTTGGTGAGCTCCCCGCCTTTGTCTGAGGATGTGGAAGAAACCTGGCACTGGACCGAGGTCAGCGTCACAAAATTATATTACCATAATCCCATTAAGTGTGTCTGAGGCCTCATGAGCTCCAGCTCTGTCTGGGAGGAGGGTAGGTGAGGGCTGGCAGTGGGTGGGTTTGTGGCAGGCAGTGGATAACGTGAGATGATAGCTTACCTGCACTTTATTTTGCTTTATTTGGCTTTTTTTTTTTTTTTCAATTTAGTATCACAAACACGCAATAAGCTGATGTGTTTTATCCCAGTGCATGGTAAGCTATTTTCTATAATATAAACATGCATAAATATATAAAATAAGTGTGCCTAAGAATAAAATAATTCTCCATAATTGAAGCCAGAAGGCCAAACGAGACGATGGATCAAGTGGGTTTCTCAATAAGCTTCATATAATCATGGTTTCTCAGCCTTATCTCTATCATCCTTCGTCATTCAGAAAAGGATTCTCTCCAGCAGTAATGAGATTTTCCATCCATCTCTACATTTGTTTCCAATTTAGACACTGAGAGAAAAGTTTTGGCCGTCCAGCAGACCACGGATACAGTAGTTTGTCTTTGCTAATCCTCTCATCTGTACCTGGTAAATCTCCACGGAACACAGAGCTATCTCTTTGCTCATGCCCATTAGCCACTCGCTGTTGGAGGGGATGCAAACGGACATGTAAACAAAAAAGATGCTATTCTCAAAGGGCATGAGAGTTGAGTGACAGCCAAGACCTGACAGATTATCAGTTTAGTTTCAGTTTACTCAACGTCCCACAATAACAACAAAAGTTCAAATACAGATATAATCATAGAAAACATAGTGGAGTCTCGTGAAAGGAGACGCCATTGCCAGCTGATTCAAAGGAAAAGTGGACTTTTTTGGGAATTTAGCCTATTCATCCAAAATCCCTATGTAAGACAAGAAGATTGATACCTTTCCCTTCTCTCTGCGTAGGTTGTTAGATACCCGCCCCCCATGTGAGCAAATTTGCACATTCATTGGAAGTAATAGGGAGATGCCTTTATTGCCGTCTAAAGTTCTCTAGACACATCAAAAGTCTCCAACATGATCCATCTATATGTTGTGATCCTGCATATCCACCACGCTATAGAGATATTGTCGCTGGCTACTCCGTCAGCCAGCATGAGTCAATCTGGGACGAACCAGTTTTACACCGCTGCAACTTTCCTTGCAATTGTTTCTTCTCATTGTGAGTCTTTGGTATAAACTGGAAGGTTGAAATGTTTGTCGGAAGTTTTTAGTCCAAAAGGCGCTGCAGGAGCTTCAAGGGTAAAAGGCGTTGCAGTCATCTCGCTAAACAAACTGTAGTGAATGGTGACTAGGATTCGATTGGAAAAGGAAAAAAAAAAAAAAAGGAAACTAAAATGCCTCCATACTGCTTGTCCGAAGTATTCCAAGTGCCCCGAAGCCTTGACATGCCAAGCTGTTTTGAAAAACGCAACTGATGCCATATTTTTAGCCTCATTGTTCACTGTAGCCTGTAGCTCCTATGATGGGAGCCACGCTCACATGCACGTCCACACACACTGTCAGAAGCTTAAGCAGCAGCTCTAGGAGGGACCAAGGAGAGCTTTCCTATACAAGATCAACAGGAGTAAAGTCTTGCAAGTTTGGTGTCTGCTGCTGACTTTCGGGTAGCATGTAAACACAAGTCTGCGTATACCGTGTCAGGAGCTACAAGCTACGATGAACAGTGAGGCTAAAAGCATGGCATCAGTGACATTATTCAAAACAAGTAGGCATGTCAAGGCTTCAGGACACTTGGATTACTTTGGACGAGCAGTATGGAGGCATTTTACTGTGTTATATGTAAACTATTTTCCGTTTGAAAATTGGTCACCATTCACTTTAATTGTTTGAGAGATTACTACAACATCTTTGTCCTGTGAAACTCCAACAGTGTTTTGTGGACTAAAAAACTTCACCTGACCTTCTGTTGTGATGAGGGTAAGTAAATAATGAGAGAATTTTCAATTCTGGGTGAACTATCCCTTTAACATTACTCTTGAGCCTGACCAGATGATGCACACTCATCTACAACAGGAATCTATAAGGAGGATGATAATGCATCATTGAGCTAAACAGACATCGAGCAGCGAAACAGGATCGATGACCAACACTGAAACCAGAGCGACCTTTTCAGCAAAGGTCAGTGGCCAGAGAAAACAGAGAGCTCACTCACTGGTCTAATATCTTGGAATGTCCTGGAAGCTGAGAGGAAAAAAACAGTTCATTCAAACAGAATCTTAATCAGAGTCATGTTCTTTATTTAATTTAAGAGGACATTTGCACAGACGCAGATGCCCCATTCTTCGGATGGTCACTTACGGAAATTAAAGAAATCATACAAGAATGAATGGTTTCTATTTCTGCCATACTGTCTCAGTGTTTATAAGTCAATCATTGGGCGAATTCATTCCCTGAAACTGTGACCAAAATACATAATTAATTCATAAGAAAGATGTGAAAAAGCTAAGGACTTAAGAAAAACATATGTTGCTGTTAGTATGTTGTACATGAAATTAGGAGGCAAAAGATTTAAAAGAGCTCTTAGTTTGGCTTTGTTTGATTCTTATGAACAATTTAAGGCAATGTTACACAGTTTAAAATGTAGATATATTTGTTCACTGAATGTGCATGCAGTGATGGGACAGAAAACTAAAAATATCTCTTAATGTAACAGTCAAAAACAACAAAACATCCAACTACAGAGTGAAATGAACAACTCTACTTTAACAGCTATCTTACACATGCATCAATACCAACAACAACTTATTTATAACACAGTAACACATTTTCACGTGTTACTTTTATGTTTAATGAATGAAATCTTATTTTTACACAGAAGGACAAACTACAGACAGAAAGAAAAGCATCTTTTAAGTGTGTAAAGGGGATTTCAACATGTTATTAAGTTCAGCCTGTGTACCTGCTCGGCCATAAAACCTCAACATAAAACGTCACACCTTGACTTTTGCGTCGCATCATACTTTACATGAATTCTCTGTAGCCTATTTTCATTTACAAATCAAACACATCACATCCAAAATTGATTAAACCTTAAGCTGGGTTTAAAACCATGTCTGCGACTGTGTGATATCAGCTCAATACGGAGACATTTCAAAGTAAAAGTCCGCTTGGTAATTACCAACAAGTGTTGCTTGTAGTGTAAAATGAAAAATGTGGCTCTCTAGAGTTAGCCATGGAAATTTATGTCATTGTTTTCTCTCGCTCTCTTTTTTTTTTATAGGCTTACAGGAATTTCTTTTCATGGCCTTTGTTACACTGTAGCTAATCCAAAATGATTGCTTAGTTGAAATTCAAATTAATTAATGACATTACATTTTCAATGTTTATCTCAACACAAAATAAAGCCTTTGCGATAGCTCAACAACAGTATGAGAATTCATGATGTTTATTCTGAAAATATCACCTATGCTTTTGCAACATATTTCAGATAAGAGGCAAAAATGTGCATTTTATTTTAAATGATAGTATGACACTGTAGATGGAGGTATTATGTGACACAAATTGTGACAATGAAAGTACAATTGTTTTTATGTTGTCCAATATCAACATAATGCTGTCAGTAATGCACTCATTGTTATCAGTAATATCATTGCTATTAGCAAAAGAAATATTTGTAGCGATGCTGTAAGTCCTGTTGCTACAAGTTAGGATTCATTTGTTCATATGGCGACTGCGGTAATGCCCGCTCCTTTGAGAAATGTCAGGATCTGGGAGCTGGAGACAAAGGCGAGTTCATCCTGCTTTAGGGTGACCAAGTGATTCCAATTAAAGCTGCATGTGTTGTTTACTGAGGCTGGGATCGTTCGAGTCAAACATGAAGGAGTCTGATCTTATAATTAGAGAACCTTGGATCATTGTGACCTGAGTCTGTTCAGACAAACACTGAGATCCAGTGTCTGCCAGTCTGTTTCAAGATTTACAGTATTTTACATATGATTCCAAATCATTTTAAATATGCAAAACAGCTACAGCTATTAACAGCCATCAATGCGTGACACCAGCCTGTGCTCTGAAATATAGACGATAACACTGAACAGCTGAAATGAACTCAGACATTATCAGCAAATTGATCAAATCAAATTTGAGGCAATTTGGAGAAAGCAAGACAAATCAATTTGTTTTAGTATAATATGACTTCCGCTGACTGAAAGAGAGAGGTGACTGGTCCGAGAGGAAAGAGGAAGGAGATGATAAATGAGGGGGACTGAAGTGCCCGAGGGAAAAAACATACAGCCCAGAATAATGGAGCTTATGAATCTTGTAATGCGACAGTTTTAACATCAGGCTCTGCGGTCCGAGCTGAATTTGGACAAACACTCATGAAGTTGTAACTATAACAGACAGTGAAGTTAATAAACCAGTCTATTTATGACTTCTCAACATTAGCAGAGATCGTCCATATCTTGTACAAATGTTGTTGAAATACTACCTTGTGTATCCTTAAGAAAAATCTCAGACTGCATTTTTAAACCCCATTCACTGCCTTTCATACTTAAACAGGGTAAAGAGACACTACAGGACACGTGAAAGTTGCTGGGTAAAGGTAATTCACCCTTTTAAAGGGAACGTCTGCATGTATTTGGTCAAAAATCACTGAGCATGAAAGAGAGAGGGGAGCTGTTAAGACAAAAATTATTATGCCTGGAAAAATAGTTCCTCACAAGTGCTGCCTTCCTAGCTTGAATATTAGCATGAAAAAGGATTTTGACACAGACATTCTTTTTAACTGAAATTGTCACACATGTTTATGTACTTTCGGTAACGTTATTGAATATAGACAAAATGCAAACAAACACTTTATCCCATAGATAAAGCTATTTTGGGAAAATGAGTGGAGTTTATGTAACCTAAGTGGCCAATGTTGACAAAGGACAATGACATGCAAGAACACTTGTTTGGTCCTTTTTAAACTTTATATCTCTTTACAGCATGTTCTATTATAACAATGTCATGAAGAACAGAATGTGTGGAGTCAAATAAAGCTACACTGCAAGCAAGATCCAAAGGATTTAGCGAGCACAGGTTTAATTGTCACATACACAAGTACATGCAACAGTTCAAGTAGAAAAACAAACAAACATATCTTTAATTCATTGGAGCAAATATGTGATGTGCAGGAAAGTGCAAAGGGTTCAATGAACACAATGTGCTATTTTAACTCAGAGAGAGCGAATGTCACCAGAAGAGGTTGGTTGTGCTCTACTGCAGATTTTCCCCAAAATAGGCTACGGCTGTCTTGAAACATACATTTTAAGGATTTCAAGACATTTTCAGCACTGATGTTGGCAGGTCTATCTTCTGACATTGTAACACTAAAATACAAGCGGCATGGTGGATCAGCGGTTTGCCAAGTTACCACAAAATTAAAAAAGGTCCAAAGTTGCAGCTCCCACAAGCGCCAGCTGGGACTTTTCTGTGCATAGTTTACATGTTTATAAATTGCTTGCAAATGCCAAGGTCAGCTCTTCCTTTGGACGGAGTTATTATTATTATTATTATTATTATTATTATTACGTCATGTTGTCTTTCATTTCATAGATGCAGACCAAAAGTGACAGCAAACATATCGACATGTCAAAATAGGAAAAACACAGGTGTACAAAATAAAATGAATAAATGTGGATTTCAGTTTTAGCTGCTTCAGTGTCAGGTTCTGTATGTAATGTGCATGACAGCTCAGTGTCACACTGTCTGATAGGGACACTTGAACAGTTAATGTTATAAGGAACACTTGCGTTTATATAACAAGACAAAGTACAATACCTAGATTAAAAATTGTGTTTGCTATTCTGCTACTTTTGACATGTAAAATCCCGACAAAGAACTTTTAACTGTTGATGAGGCGGTCTACATTTAATACTGTTGCCTCACCTAACCTACATCTGCAAATGAGACCATTGGCGAGGAGACTGAAGATTACTATCCAGTCTTTTACAGTGCCTTTTCCCAGTCCGCTCAGTTAGCAGAAACTCTAAGAAATGCTTTACAGCGCACAGACTCAAAGAGACGATTTGTTTTAAATGAGCACGATCGATCTGCTGCTCTCTTTTTGGAAGCAGGTAGATATTTTTCTGTAGATAATTTCAGTATTTTGTGTTTATAGACAAACTGGTTTTGTGCAGGTTAGTGGCGTGTTTCTTTCACTCTCTTCCAAAACAAACGCTCGCAATAGATAAGATCTTTATGACAGAGAACAGTGCCGTTTTGTCCACATATGCAGCTGCAATCAACACAAAATGAAAGTTCCTTGGAGGGACTTTAAACTAATACTTAAGAGGGAAAACATAGCTTTTCATTTTGATTTTAGCATGTTAGAGGTTGTTGTATCATTTATTATTATATTTTTTATGTAACTAACATTATCAGAGCGTGAGAGAAACCTGGATGAGGTGTTTACTTGTATTCTGGGAATATTAGAGTACTTCAACTAGCATATTCATATTTCTTAAACTAGGATATGATACCTGCGTGGAAAGAATTACGGGTGTTCCAAAAACTGGACCATAGCACACCCTGTGATGTTGCTTTTTAGCTAAAAGGACATTTTCTTCTGAACATGTCAAATGAACACAGATATGGGACCAGTCAGGGTCACAAATAAACAATGTTCAAATATGTTGCAAGTTTTAGACCTTTAGATATGAAGCAAAATGACAGATGTTGTGGCAATCCCCATTCAATGCATCATTAACAGTGTACTGAATGAAAAAGCTCTGCATGTGAGAATAACATGTAAGGCAAACAAGATAAGTTGATTATGTAGAATGAACAAAGGAGGGCAGAGTTTGGCCGGACTTCACTGTGCGTAGAGCAGCAAAGGGCCGACTGTTGGCCGAGTGTCGACATGAACTTGTGACTCACTGACTGTCAAACTGTCTTTCGGGAGGGACAGCTCTCTGAACAAACGCCCTTTTCATGTGCAGCTTTTACACCCATCCGCCCATACTCCTCTGCTGCTGATTCAATTGCAGCTAATTACTCAATTACAGTCACATGTATGAGCAAGTAAATAACCTATTCGAAGGACTGTGTACAAAAATAACCTTTTCTTCCATCTCATGTCTGAGAAAGAAGATCCTGCTGCAGCTCACTGTGTCCATTGTGTCAAAGAACAAGTTTAGTATTTTCACATAACTTCACATTATTTCAC
>JAQFJB010000009.1:11062668-11080433 GCA_029874875.1 Naso minor
CTACAAAGTGCAACAGCATGTGAGATGAGTAGTGTCTTGAATTTTCCACTTGAATTTGGTGACACCACACTGCATATTGTAAGAGTGAAGTTTTTCCGCCGTTGCACTTTTTGAACAGTCCCTACAAACTCGCTTCACGCAGACCGAAAGAGAAAAGTTGCTCATTTCCGTCTCTCTTACATGGGCTCCACAGGTAATAGGCAACTTGTCCTGTGTGAATATGAGCATTCACAGGCGCACACACAAGCTCTGAATTTTGAGAAGAAGGGCTGTAATTACCAATTTTGTGGAATGTAATGGAAAGTAGTATAAGGAATGACCTAATGAATTACTTTTGACATGGAGTAATAAGTAAAATAATTATATTACTTTTGAAAAGAATAATGAGTAAGGAGTAATATATTACTTTTTTAAAATAACAAGCCCAGCACTGGTTAATTGCCTATTTTTATTGGGTTCAAACATGTTTAGGAAGTTGCATAAACTTTTCTTTCTTTTTTTTTTTTTTTGTGAAAATTGATTGATGGTAAATGTAAGCTTATATAGTGACACTGATACATTGATTTATTGCGCAATTGCGAAAAACCCCCAAACAATAAAAATAAAAAACAGGGAATCAATTATGTAGAACATTATTTGAGAAACTATATAGATGAGGATGTCTGATTTTGGATAATTTATGGAAATGCCTAAAACATATTGCCGTAATGCAATCCTCTAGTGAGACTTAATGCAAAAATATATACTAACAATATAAATGCCTTTATGTAAATGCTACAGAAAAAGATCTGACAGTCGATAAGCCTCCATCAGTTTACAGTATTTGAAATATGTGTCATTATGCCCAACCCTAAATGGTAATACAAATGTCAACACCTTAGGATGACATGACACACTGTGTGTTAAAAGATACGACACTGGAAACACCAGGAAGACACTTCCACTTATTGACATGTGAAAACACCCGTGTGTGACGACTTTTGTTTGTTTTGTTCATCAGGAACAATCGACTCAGTTAAAACACACAACCATGCCTTTCAAACACAGGAACACACATAAAAACCCACAGAGCAGAATCTCATGAGTGAGTTTCTGGGCAAGTGTGTGGTGTGTTTGAGGTTAGCAGCACTATCCAAAATCACCCATGCTGCCTCCCAGGTCTGAAATAAATCTGCCAGTGACCTTTTATCCCCTCAGAAATGTGCACTTAATATGATGAGGGGAAATGACTTTATGATGACTTTGCCCTCAAACGTTTTGGCGAGTGCATTGCTCTCCGGTCCAGAGTGAAAAAGCGAGGAGGGGTGGGAAGAGGAAGAGAGACGGAGGGAAGGAGATGAAGAGATAAAGGTCAGACGGAGTGTAACTGTAGGAATAGGAGTGTTTTGTGAAAGTGATGACGCTGCACATTTGTGACAAACAAAAGCAGAACAAGGCCACATATAATTATGTGTGACCTCTTTTGACAGAAGTTGAACGACAGGTCAATGACCTCTGAGCATGACGAATGTACAGCCAGTCTTAGAAAACTGAAGGGAAAACCTGCAGTCTAATCATATTGTGCAGAGATGGAGAAATAAGGACAATATGTGGAATAAAAAGAAAGCGCTTTGTAATTATTTTCTTCAGCAAAATCTTCATCATTTACATGTTTAATTGCATATTTTTAAGTATTATTGACTGTATAAAGAGCTCAATAGTAGCAGCTATATAAAGAGATATATAGGACAATAAACCACAGGCAGCTACAGTCAAGAGCTTTACAGCCATTGTTCTGCTGTAGTGATGACCCATGTAAACCACATAATATGACTTTTATTCAACTTTATGACACTGGGACATGATTTTGGTTTTCCTGCCTTTTGGACTTGTGTGACATCAGTCTGTACCTGAGATGTGAGGGACAAAAACAGCATGTGTCAATCTCCATTCTTCCACGTGCGCTTTATAAGGGCAGTGTTGAATTTATCCTCTGATTGTTTAAAGTATTAGTCATTTTGGTGGAGCTTAAAGGTGAAGTTTCACCCAAATGCTGGCATCTTTTTTTTTCTTCTTTTTCTAAGTAAATGTGAGTCACACAGGGTAGCTAAGAGAGCTCGTGGGTAAGCTGTCATCAAAAGGTTGCCAGTCCTCTCAAGGTGCGCCATCACCTTAACAGCTGTCACAGATTTGTCTGCAGGCCACTGACTCCTGGCTTCAGGCGAGAACCTACCCCACTGGCTGGCCAAACACAACACTTGAATACAAAGGAGATGAATACAAAGGTAATTGGTATGCTGTAATTGATCCAAAACACACATCTGGTTGACATACTAATAAAAAAAGGGTTGTGGTAAGTACAACAGCTGGTATTATGGGCAACTAATTGTCGCTTGTAAGATTGAAAACTTTTATATTCCCACATATCAAAAGTCAGATGAACTTTGGCTTGAACCCACTGCTCATTCTAGACTCCTCACGCAGGAATACGGCACGTTGTCTAAACGTCCACCTTCCCACTGTCTGATCCAACATCCCTCAATGTATCCAAGCACATGTGGTACACCTCCTTCCCCCCTGTTCGCAGGACAACATGAGACCCAGAGGGAGTGGACCGGCGCAGGTCCAAGTCACAGAAATCGTCTTCCCACATCTGAGCTTTCTGCCAATGAATGAGGCTTTGTCTGCAGAGGAATGAGATCCATATCTCCCATTTGGCATGGCTCATGTCGTCACTAATCAGAAGCAGATGAGCAGACAAGCTGTGCTCTGCACCGACTGTGCGTGTATGTGTAAAGGACTGAGTGTGTGCACACATAAATGTGTGCATGTGCTTGTGGAGCTTAGATGGGTTTTACTGCTGAACTATGGAACATGACTGGGGTTGAAAACATGGCTTATGTAGCGTTCTGAACATGCTAAAGTAAAACATACACTCTGCTCTGTATCCTATTCAATGACCACTGTCAGCATATTATCCACAATTTCGTGCATCAGTGACTGCGGCATGTCTTCATTATTTGTGTTCGGGATGACAAGAGTCAAAATTAGAACTTGTGCTGTGAAATATGCAGAGTTTGAAGGGTATTTATGCATGAATTGCAGAAGAAGCAGTATGTGGTGCACTGAATAAACAATGCAATAGTAACAGTGGAAGACTTGTGCCTTTTAACTCGCTTGTTATTCTTAGCGATGCCAGCAATGTCAATGGTTCCAATAAATGTAAAATCAAGAAACTTAGCTCATAAGGAAATAAAATCAAAGACATCTCTTGATGTTCTCTGGGCACAATAGGTGTCGTGAGCTGTGAAAAAAAAACATAGAATGAAGAGAAAGTTGTAATATTTAGGATAAACTCAAATCACAAGAGGTTTATAACCCAGCATGTGCAAATACTAATTGTAAAAAATCCAAAGAAGTGCAATAAAATAGGTCCAAGGAAAGTGTTCGGTGAAAAAGTCCATTAATAGGTCCAATGGGATGCATTTGCAAAAGTGCACAAGCGGTTGCAATAAAACGAAGACCTGCAAGCAACCTGCTTGGAGGTTTGGCCATCACACTAAAAGTCAATCAGAGTGCACTCAGCTGGTTGAAATCCACTGTGTGGCTCAAAGGCACTTCAGTCTGGCAGATGACAAAGACTGTCCAGTTGACGAACGTACTATATAACCACAACCTTTACCAAACACCTCACTGCATCTGTCACAAACATATTCTAGGTTGAGAAAAGTGACGGCAACATTCACTTACGGACATTTATAATTCAAAGAGCATTCTCCTTTTGAGTTCCTCATGCTGTGTACACAGTTTGGAGCGTCTGGATCCGTCTGTCAAAGGCGAGGTAACGGACATATGGCCAACTTCAAACTCAGATGTTGAAAGTAGATGGTTTCCTACCAAAGGGGCTTTTTAAAAGCAACTTTGTGATGTTTTTCAGACCATGCCATTCCCAAACTTCTCATGGCCACATTCATTCTGTACAAAGGATCTCTGTTCACTCTGGCCTCTCTCAGTATCCCTTTGTGAACTTAGTCGGCAAGTCCTCTGCACTGGAATGCTTGTTTTCAGGGTTAGGAGGTAAAACGCACACACATGCGCATACGCTTTCCCACATCTTTTTCAACAGCACCCGCACAAAACATAAGCAAAAGCCAAAAAAGATGGACCGCTTTGCTTTCCAAAACGGAGAGTGCGGCTCCTCTAATTGAGTCGTGGCGCTCGTTGTCATCCTGGTTAACCACAGCTCGTAATGTTTAATGATTACGTGAGTCTCGTGGACCTGAATGGACATTCACTCCAATAAAGAGAGAGATGGAGACAGAGAGAGCTTGCAAAGGGAGGGAATATCTCAGAGAATGACAGGAGATGCAGAAGGAGAGAGAGGAGGCAGGAAAGAGTGAGAGCTTGGGAGCTTCAGACGACCTCTTCACCAGTAGAGACTGTATGAGGGGGATGAATGTAGTCCTTTGTGCTGGGCAGACTGTGGGCTCCAATGTATGTGTGTGTGTGTGTGTGTGTGTGTGAAAAAGAAAGAGAGAGCTAGGCGGCCCAAGCTCAGGGCCTACAGATGTCTGGAGCTGGGCCGCTCACCCCCGGCCTCCACAGGCAGCAAGCAGCTGTTGTCAGAGAGAGACAGGCCGCCCCGGAGAGACTGGGAGGGGGCCAATGGGCAGAAAACAAGAAAGAGCCTCTTTCACAGCCTGGTATGTCCTTCTGGATCCCCACACAATGTATCCTTTGAGGACCCAGAAGAATAACATTTAGATTTAAAGTTTTCTCATCCTGGGAAGTTTGGGTCAGCTCGCTCAGTCCTCCCGCTCTCTAAACTGTCAAAGGGTTGATGCTGAGGTTAGGGTTGGGGCTTAGGGAGTTCAGACCAGAGCTGTCACTGCAGCCTTCAGTCTAGAAACTCTAGCCGAAAAAGTGAGCACCCAGAGACGCTTCAAGTACCCCCTGACTAATGCAGGCAAGGAAAGTTTCTAATTTCTAATGACTCAGAGTGTTAATTTCCTTTCTTGAATGTTCTTGTAAGCCGAATCAAAGTCTTGACCTTGTGGTCACCTAACTAGCTGGCAGATGATGGTCCACACCCTGACAAACAGAGTCCAGTGTCGATCGGCCAGGACTCAGCGTTCCACACACTCTGAACTCCCAGCAGGTGTTTATGAAATGTGCTCCCAGCACCTGCGGAGTCGGGGGAACTGAGCCACTCTGTTTCCACAGCCCTGGAGTCAAACAGGGCATAACACATTACTTGTTGTAGTACAGAATGTGCCTTGGCAGTTCTGGAGCCAGGTCCATTGAGATGTTTCCACAGAAGAATTAGGGAAGTAATATGCTAAAGGTATCCAGGGAGGAAAGGTTTTCTCTGTGGTCTCTGAACAAGCTTTGTCAGGTGGAAGGAAAAGGAAGGAAGGAAGGAATTTTTCTTTTTTCCCTTGAACTGCCTTCATAAAAAGCAAGACCTAACAGTATTACTGGAAGGGACAAATATAACTCACCCGTCCTTGAAGGGGAATGTCACACCAGTCTGGATGCATACTAAAAGAAACAGATTGGGTAAAATAATGTTTATCTTATAGAAATATCACAGCATAAACACTTCAAATGAAGGAACTTCTTTGGTTCAAATTTGACTAAAACCTTTGCGCTTATTCACCCTGGCAGTTGTGTGTACTAAATTTCTGTAAATTTCATCAATTCCATGTTAATCAATCCCCGAATACACAATTATTTCATTTATATCTTAATCAACAGCCAGAACGAGAGTTTGATCCCACGTCTGACCTCCCGTGCAACCCAAGAAGAGAAATGCTCTAAAGATAGAAAGGAGGTAATAACTCAAGTCACACATATCCATTTAATTCTAAAGTAATATTATTACGAATGCAGTCAGACCACTTATTGTTATGACAGAATTACATACTCAACAAAGGGGTTGATATTGGTAGACAGGCAAAAGCCTTAAGAAGTTTCAACAAACAGAAAGGTGGGCCCAAAAACCAGTGTGCTCATTCATTTTCCTACATCTCCAAAGACCTCTGACACAGTGTTTTTATATACATAACATGTAGGGCATGTGTGGGATATAACTTTCCGGCAGCTGTGCATGGCTGACGTGGTGTAATAGGAAAGGGCAGGGTGGCAAAATAGATCATACAGAGAGTGGTACTCTGCCAAGACAAACACAGGGGAGAGTTAGGAAGTAACTAGGCTGCCTGTCATATATGCCCAGGCCTGACCAAAACATTGGCATGCCGAGGCAGGAGTTAAACCCCATGGATTATGTTAAATCCACTGATTGGGTTAGGCTGTAAGGGAGACAAAACTAATTAAGACTTTCAGACGGAGTTCCGGAAAATGGTAACGAACTATGTTAAAAATAATTTGATCAGATCTGGCCATTGCAAACTTTACATTCTACGAGGGATAAACAACAATAACCATACAACCACTACCAACCCTTCAACAGTCTCATCTCGCATGTGAGCAACATGGAATTTACAATCTGGAGTTCGTTAATTTTGTCTCCGAGTGGATGTGCTTCCGAGAGGACTTGGACCTTCATGACATGATATGGCAGCACTGATGTCAGAGCAGAAATCTCCTAAAAATTTATTTTTGGTCAATTTAACTGGATTGAACACAAAATACATCGTATAAATTCATGTGAATTTGGGAGCATCTCATGCTCATCTCATGCATGTCATACACAATGTTGGGAGTTGAACTCTTCAACAATACTGTAGGATATCACACAGTGTACGTGACAAAGACCACATGCTGAACAATGAGGTACATAAAGATGTATATCAGGTATGATGAAAAGCCAAAGAAAGAAAAGGACATTTGCAGGCTGTGTGGTAATAATATCAAACAGGTCTTATGACTCAGCCTGCTGGTTGTGAGTCATTGTCTAGTCAAATTTCAGGGTATTATACAGATGTTGCAAAGGCAACTTTATTCAAGTAAAATTTTGGTAACATAACAAGAAAAACAATAATGTCTGAAAGTGCTTCATTTAAAGCAGTTCAACTAAATCAAAAACATACAAGCACTTATGGTGCCAATGTGCCAGTTTTGACTACTTGAAATTTTGTTGAGTTGTTTGATCTAACAAAAGGCACTATATTTGATGCATTTAGACAGATTTATATATGTATTTTTAGACATTATTCTGACAATTAAGGAATAAACAGTCAGAATCTGTCCATCCAAATCAATGACTTTCTCCAATTTAAAGACCTGCCCGTGTGGGGATCCGCATTTCAGAGCACCATGCTGTTGTTTTTTAAATTATGTCAAGCAGCTCCAGCTTTCAAAGTACTTTCTTTAATGTGCATTGTATTGATGTGTGAGAGTATTTTCTTATGATTTACTTTCAAGATTAAAGAGGCTGCTTTCAGTAATGTTTAGCACACAGTAATATCATTGCAGCAAGCGGCAAAACTAAAAACTAACCCTACCTGTAGTCATAAACTTGGCAGGACAAAGAGAATTCTCCAAGTAAAACAGAATGAAATTTTTAGCTTCTGAAATATTTCTGTGAACTTTAGGATGTCTGGAAGAAGATTAGATCCTGACTGATCACATCAGCATGTCTGGAGATTCAAATAATCAAAGTTACACCGCTGTGCCATGTGTAATTCCACATCCTGCCTGGTTAGATGTCATTATCTTTTCCTGCGGCGGGGGCATCTCTGCAAGTATTTGAGTTTAAAAAACATGCTCAAATTTTGGAGAGTTTTCCTTCCTGTTTGTTGGCATATTCAAAATGATCAAGGTGTGAACTCAAAGTACATGCAAACAGCCCTGCTGTGTTAGACAGAGCAGAAGAATATTACAAGCTTCCAAACCAATTTAACGCATATTAATACTTCTGTGGTTATTTAGGTTAAAGTAATAAAAACAAGTGTAACCAGTAACTTATTACTCTACACAGAAAGTAATATTTTAGGGTCATTTATTACTGTCAAACGAAAGTAATTTGTAATATGTAATATATTGCATTTTGGAATTAACTTGCCAAACACTGCTGGTTATAAAAATTGCATATTGAAAGTTTTCGCGAAAGTTCCTTCATACATGAAAGGCCTAAATATCACTCTACAGCTTTACTTTCAATTAGTATGTGCGAAGTATAAATATGCAAATAGTCCCTGCCTCTGTCTCTGTCTTTACCTGCTTACCTTTACATCTGCTGTACTCAAAAATGCTGCTTTCTGGCGGACGAGCCTTAAGATAAACTTTTCCCTATGTGCCATATGCCATCAATTAACTAGTCTTATCTTCCTAAAGATATACTAGTAGCTCACGAGGATGACCTTTATCATGACGGGCATTATCATGAACAACCTCAAAGTCAAGTAAAGTTATCAGTGAGAATTATTGTCTCCAATAAAGCCATCATCCAGTTTAGCAGCTTCACTATCTGACAGTTCTGAGTAACTGTGGCTCCGTGAATTTCCTCATCAACCCTCGGGCCATATACTGGAAATGCCAGCATGAATGAATCATTATGTAACTTGGCAGGCTTATGCTGGCCATCACTATCTAAACTAGCTCTGTGAAGTTTTGTTTGGACACATTCAAGGGGTACAACACAAAAAAAATAAACGTACATCTTGGTAGACGTGGTTAGTCATGTTCGCTGTCTCCCCGGGACAAATGGGTGAACGGCATTGGACATCAATCTAAGTTTTGTGGCGAAAAAACAGCTAGTTTTGGGGAAATTGTGTTAACAGCCTTCTGGAAAATGGCTTCTTCAAACATACATGTTTCTCTGTGTGATCTTTTAAGGACGTTTGGTAATATACAAAGGCTCACAAGATCTCCTTTTCCAACACTGCAACCAATGACAGCTTGTATCTTTTAAAAAACATTTTCAATTTTGAAATCACTACTGCTTTAGCGAGGGAATCCCCACAGACATCCCGACTGTACTGGGCAATGCTACAACTGCAAGTGCTTTCATCAATGGGTCGTAGACTCAAATCAGTATTGTTTTACCTCACTCTGTGTAAGAGACTTAACAGACATCAACTAAATAAAAAACTTTGAGATTACCACTTTAAGTTCCTCTAAAACAATAAGATCGTTGTGGTGATTACAATAACAATAACCAAGCTGCATGTTTCATCAAGCAAATATATACTGTAGCATTGCAACTATGGTATCATACTTGATTTTGTGTGGCTCAACAAAAGAAAAAGTACCAGTTTTGCACTCCCTGTTTCATATTGGCAACGAGTGACAATGGATTCAGGGAGAGAAAAATCTAAAATAAGAATTATTTAGCGGTAAATGTGCATGGAGTTACTTTAGTAGATTACAGCCAGAGTTCTATTGCTATTACTTCTTTTACTTACTAGGTGTTTTAAGTTTCTAATATAATTTGTTCAAAAGCTTTTCTTTTCTAACTTCACTTCACTATTCACTTAAGACATTTACAGAAGTGTAATCTAACCATAGTAGATTAAATATTTACTGAGATTCTTACTTATGTTGTTCCTTGCAAAATTTATAAATATGTATCCTTATTTTTCAGTTTTTAAGTATATACTGAAGTATTTAAGGCAATTCAGAGGCCCACCATTACCTCTAGGCCCTGTGTGTTCAGAATCCCTTTTTCGCTCTACCAATACACTTAGAAAAACTGTTTTTTTATTTCAATCCAAGCCAAATTAAAAAGTTTTAATTGCACAAATGATAAAGAACATGTTTCAAATCAATACTATCTTAAGTCATTGACAACAGAGGTTGTGCAACAAGGCAAGACGGCAAAGACAAGTCAAGGAAGAGAACAAAAGAAGGAAGGAGGAAGAAAAGTTGCAAAATCTGGGAGAGAGACAATAGGAGAGAGTGGAATATGGGAAACTAGAATAGCTCAACCGCAAATAGGCTCTTTCCCTGGAAGAATGCATAAACATACGGCTGAGTTTCTTGGGAAGGCTGGCTTTTCAATGAATGGATTGTTTGTTTGTCAGCCACTGAAGCAAGGCGGGGGGTAACACATGAAACATTTACAGAGACAGTAAAAACCCAGAGCTGAATGTGGATGAGAAAAGAGCAACTTTTGACTAAAAAACCCAAAACTCCCTCCGGGGCTGTTAACCCTAAACAACACAACTTCTGACAGCATGAGTGGTCATATTGATATTGAATGTGTCACTTAAACATAGTTTATCTCCTACTGAAAGAAAGGAAGACAATGTTGAAGAGGAACAAATGTATATAGAGCAAATGGCCAACTGGGCCACAGAAATTGGAGGAAGCTCTTCGTCACCTTCTAGTTCCAAAACCCACCAAACAGAGCTGGAAGCAGAGCCAAGGGCTCCCTGAGGTGACCAGTTTACCCGAAAAAAGTAGCTGCCTATAGCAGCAGTGTGTGTGTGTATGTGTTTGTGTGTGTGTGTGTGTGAGTGTGTGTGTGAGTGTGTTTTCACATACTTTAGTCTTTGCCAGGATCAGTTAGGGTTTTTAAACAATGAGTGGGGACTCTTCAGGCAAGTAAGGATATTTTTGCTAACAAAAAGGATTTTAACAAATAAAAATACATTAACAAAAAAAACTTTATTTTATTTAATTTTTTTTTTTTTTTTTTAATCTGTATTTTTAAAGATGTAAGGTAAAGCTTGACTATTGTTCCAGCTGTGTTATTTCAATAGGATATCTTGCATTTTGCTTGGCTTTGGCTATTATGACTGTTTTGTTCAATAGCCTCTGTGTTTTTCTGTTGTTTTTTGCTTGTTTGTTTGTTTTGGTTTTTTAAATCATTTGAACACTGCACAGAGATGATGGGTTTATCTAGACTTCCTTCCATGCAATATGCAGCAAGCAGTCATGCAGTATTGCACAACTGAATCCTAAACTGTATTTTAACAATTCTTAAAAAAGATTTCAGTTAAAACAATTGACAGTTACTAAAGCTTTTAGTTGCACTTACTTTATCTTGTGTTTTTTTTAATTATCTATCATATGCTATTAATGTTATTTTGCATGTTGTTGGCATGTAAAATAATAAATATACCCTCAGCAGCCTCTCTATTAGGTACACCTGTGCAGTCAAAGTAAGTGCAGTCCGGTATAACATATCCATCGTAACATCTATCTTTGTAAAGCTTTGAATGATAATAATGATCTAATAGAACACATTTATTATTGAGGTCAACAGTTAAAGGTAAGGTTTTACTGGACTACAGTTTACCTCTCAACGTGATGTAGTCCAGTGAAGCATCACTAACTGACCTCAGTGCTAAAACATGTAATTTAATTAAAACCTCCATGACTTCATCAGCAAAACCTTAACACTTGGCCTACAGGCACCATAAAAGTCGATTTTATGGCAGTTGTATTGAATTGCATTAGATTGTACAGATGTAAGTAATAAATTTTATTGCTCTTTATTAGTGTGATCATTTCATTACACCCCTACAAATAACTGCTTGAGGGTCCAGATTAGGTTTTAGTTCTACAGTTACAGTTAAGTGTAGCGCTGACATTAAACACATTATTGTGATGGTTTGAGTTAGAGACAAGGACAGGCTTGTATCTGTGATGTTCTTTATAAGTACTGTATATAAGTACTAATGTGTGTTTGCGTGTGTGTGTGTGTGTGTGTGTGTGATATGAATGCATGCAGGAGATACGACACAGCACTGAACAATCAGGCATACTCAAGTGTTTCAATGTGTGTGTGTGTTTGTGTCTGTGTATGTGTGTGAGACTGATGTTCCCAGTACAACTGAATGAAGACGGAAAGAGGAATCCAGACAAGAGGAGTTGCAAGGAGGGAGCGTGGAGGGGAGAAGGGAACAGACCCCTATGGGCTGACCAAACAGCCCAGGAATGTGCTGGTAAAAATGAGTTGGGCTCTCTGGCACAAGATGGCCCGTGTGACTGGGTTTAGATGATGGCTGTGACAAAGACTCCTTTCTTACTGACTTTAATAACTACAATGCGCCACGGAGCCACACACAAGCAGCCACTTGTTACAGAAAACACTGATACACACTGACACGCACACACATAAGTAACACACCCTCGGAGTTTCACTTCCCACCTTTTTTTATCTGGAATGCTGACACTGTAAGGTCAATACTCATGATGGCTTAATTCCTATTCCTGTGGCTTCTCTGATCACCGACAGAGTACTGCAGTGCACGGTGTAAACTGCTTAAGTAGAGTGATGTGGGAAAAATCAAATATACAAAAGGGTTTTTTTGTTTTGTTTTCGATTTTGCAACTTAAAGGCTGATATTACGGAGCGTGGATGGACAACAAGCCTGAAACTAAGGCTTGGCCGTATAGACGAAAAATAATTCCTCACTATTTTAAGGCTGAATGGTAATTAACAATATATGTCACAGTATTTTCTGCAAAGTGAACTGAGTTTTCTGTTCATCATAAATTTGTGACAATATTGTACAGATGGTGCTTTCAAAAAACCCACCACTAAATATTATCAATTATTTTTGATTAAAAATGATAGTAATGTGGACACATGTACTGAGTGGGTAAAGTACATATAGGAGCAGCTAAAACTGTCCTGTAAGTTCAGAACATTACATCACTATACTGTAATGCAGCCTTATGGATGGAAAATGTCTTACTTAAGGTACGCTTAATATTTGTAGCTTAGTTACATTTTCTGCTTTGGCCACATGACAAGTAAGTGTGTTTGTGCCTTGTTCTTAAAACTACTATCAATATAAAATGCATGAAAAAAGACTTTAATAAATAGCAGCCTTTAAATTGACCCATTTTTGATAAAATATATATATAATTTCATTCTTTCTACAGTATATCACTTCACAGCCTTCATATCTGTGTGGATTTGTCATGCAAATTGATTGATCATTTACTCTCCCCGTGGCAAATCCTGTGTGTGCATCCATGCATGTATCAGCATGCAGTGCTATTTTGCTATTTGTTGCTATAATTGTCTGCTACTCTGATCCTTTTCAAAAGCAAACTATTTAAAATAAATAAATAAATACACAAATAAAATTAAATAAACATGCTGTACATGTTGCATTTTTATCAGCAGGTTTTGGTAATAATTCAAAACACACATCATGCAAAATGAAAAAGGAAAAGGTGCAGGGGAATCAGGACCTTAAAATGTGCGCACCACAAGCTCAAAATGCAAAAAGGGAACAAACAAATAAAAAGGAGAGGAATTAGACTTTTACAGTGGAATGTACTGCTTTGATTATTTTGGTCAAATAAGCATCCCTCTGCTATTCTGCTATTGCTGCATATTTCTACATTGCACAAGTTCCCAGCCCCTAGCCCAACCACCAACACTGCTGCACCCCACCCACACCACTATCCCATATCCCCCACCCTGTCTTGCCACTCCACATCTGGACAGTGGTTTCCGGTGCATTCCGCAGGGTCCCATGCCTCTCAATTGCTCTATTCACATACCCTCACCGCCCTGCGTGACATGCACCTTACATATGTGTGAAAAAAAATCCCAGTCCTCCAAATGTTATTCAAGGCTTTGGCCTGTTTTTAAAAAAGAAAAAGATCTGAAACTCTCAGCAGCTGGCCACCGAATGCAAAGGGCACAGACCTGCTATGAGGAGGCTCAAATAGTTTGCTGGACTTGACCGGCAGTCCTGCTCCCTAATTTATCCCATCTGGACTGGAGATAAAGTCAGACTATTCACTCTTAATAAAGTTAATACCTGGATCTAGAGTTGATTCTGGTGGAGCGCTATGGGTTTTTCAGACATTTGCCTTATTTGAAAAATATAACATGATATTTAAAACAGTGCTAAGATCTGAATTTGTTAAGACTTCAGACTCTCTGTGCCTATGATTTGTGACACTTTGAGGCCACAGTATTTCAAAAGTCTTCAAACATGTTCCTCGGGCTAAAAGTCAAACTTGAAAGAATTTCTGGAAAAAGGCAAGAAAACATGATGAAACAGTTACTCTTTTTGCCTCTCATAGAGTTGTAAAGGCAGATTTAATCCAAGATTATTTTTTTATTGAACACTTACAAAAGATTTACCATGCACTTGGCTGCATTTAATTTTTACATTCTCAACATTTGATAACGCAGTCAATCACAGGCATTGCAAGGCTTAGAGTATTATGTGGTTTGGATGGGAGGAGTGGAGGAACATTTGCTGGCAGACAGCAGCTGATGATGATTGCGCCAATGAAAGCGTCAAGGCTAGACTGGAGTCGCACCATTCTGCCCTGGACTGGAGCAGATTACTGGTGGGAGGAGAGTTTAGGGTTGATTTTTAAACTTTTAGCAATATTCACTTCAACCTTTGAATGATACAGTGGTCAAACTCGTGTGAGGGTTGGGAGGTTAATGTCCTCATAAAATATGACAGATATTTGAAGATATTTGTTCCAAAACCTTAACAAAATCTTTGAATAAAAAAATCAAAAAATGGCATTCGGCACGGAACACAGAAGTGTTGCACCAGGCCCGGCCGCTCCAAAAACATCTAGTAAGAGTATCTGTAGGAAAATACAGCCAGTATTGACCTCTCGTTAGTGTTCACCATTGTCCTATTGTTTCTGCTACTGTTCCCCTGGCAACAAAACAGGGAGGATGTGGTGAGTAGTAAAGCCCGCCTCCTACATGATTCAATTGGCTGCTTTGGCAAAGAGTGACATGGGTGAGTGGTACAAGTCAGCACCTTGAGCTGAAAAGTTGAAATTATTTTGCCTCTTTATGCATTCCCAAAAATCGCTTGAAGAAAACCCAACATGGCTCTTGTACAAAAAGATAAAACTAAGACTTCCATGTTGAAATACATACAACAAGGTCTAAGATCTCATCAATAACCTGCTGCAAGACATCAGCTCTGAGCATTTGTCTCTGCTGTCCATTCAAAACAATAAGATCTCATGCTAATGGACTTCTGCCAGGATTGTTCCTTTGCCGGAGATGAGCCGTTTCACGTCTCCTTCTGATCAGCTTTCACCTGTGCTACCAGTTCAGGTGTTGCTCTCAACAATAGTCATCTTGTCCAAACTGTCACCCATCGCATTCCTCAACCTGTGTAATCCCAGCTCCACAACATCATAGTGTTACCACAGGTGACGAATATCTCCAGCAGACACAGTGTGCTCTTTGTTCCTCCTATGTTTGCTTTTCCTTCTTAAAAACGCAGGATAGCCAAGAACGGACACACGCTGGTGAACTACACGGGGTGGGATTCATTAGAAACCTGAGTCAGAGGCAGGTGTACAGCTTTGAGACTGATACCCAGCACCTGTTGAGCACACATGTATCTGATCTTAAGGGCTTCAGATGAAGTGTACGTTCATATTTAAGTCACGTAGAGAAAACAATCTATTCACTAAAGACACATATATATGCCTGGATCCCATTCTACAGGGTGTGGTTGAGAATTCTGCAGGTTGTTGCGTCTTTATCACAAGTCCACAGAGGCAGCAACAGAAGAGAAAGTGCTATAAATCAGTCCAACAAAGGAAGGCTTTGTCCAGCCTCTGAGGCTGTTTCATATTTTAGAGCCTTGTTGATAAGAGATAAGTTTCATATTCTCATCAGACAATAATGTACAACCAAGGTTTGGCCAGTAGGTGGCATCACCACACAGCAGAGGGGGGATTGCATTTGTTCACACACAAACACGTGCTCACACAGAAAAGGACTTTTCACATGTATGTTCATATAGAAATGATGCATCTTGTTTAGAAGATCTGTCCTTGGTTAGGATAGGACTTGACTATGTTTATTGGTTTTATGAAGCAGGAATTTGATTAAATCAGGATCATAGTGTTAATAGTATTACACAGAATGTATCTCACGGCGCAAGGTTATTGTGTCTTAGGTACTGCTATCAAACATGTCAGCTGCCAAATAGCAAACCAGAAAAACATGTATAGTATCACTCAGGCCCGTCACTCTGTTGTCACTGAATCTCGCAGGTGTCCTCATCTCTCCCTCTGTATCACACAATTTTGGTCTCATTTAGAGCCTTTCATCTCTCGCTTGGATGGTGCTCTAATGATTGCTTCAGTTCTGTGTCATCAGAGTCACTGTGCCATTGTACTGTGATAAATCACCCCTGGCTGTGTGAGCTCGGAAGCCCCATGCCAGCATCCTGCTTCATTCATGAGCAATTACTGCCTCCGGACCATCCCTTATAACAGCAGAGCCTCAGTTCCGCTGACAGATGCAGCAACTGTTGAGAAACAGTTTCTATCTTCAGGAAGGGTAAGTTTTAGAAAGACAGAGGCTCTGTGCTCAGTACTGCAGAGTTTAGGTGATACAGGAGGGTCTGAAAAAAAAAACAGAATAAACACAGCTTACATACTGACTATAGTGCCCCCTGCTGGGGTCAGCTGAAAATCTATTTCTTGCCTCGCCAATATACACTTGTTTTTACATGCTATTCTTGCAACTGAACTTCTACAATTATTTCACTATTGTTGTTGTCTGTATTTCAAAGCAGAGGTGAAAATGATTCTACATGAATATTAATGTTACATACACATAAATCTTTATAAATATCTCGTGAAAACCCACTCCAATTAGTAAAGCAAGGGTCAGTTACTTGACACTCCACTTCTGCACTGACTGCAAAGACAAATGTGGATAGGCCGTTTCTGGTTTTAGCTGCACGAGACGCAGTTTAGACCAAGATCGCATGCAGGCAGAGTAGGACTGAGGAAGGTGTGTGAGAGATTGTCCTACCTGTAGGTGGGGGGCTTCACCTGATCAGTAAGAGATCACAGGCATCCACCAAACAACCAATTTACCTCTGATGGAGTACCACAAATTTCAGGAACACAGGCACCAGTTTGTTGGTAATCGTGTAAATCTCTCAGGACAGACTGTGAACTCTGCGCTCCCAGATTGAACAAATCACCCAGACGGATCTATATGGCTCTTGGAGCAGTCTGGTAGAAGAAAAGAACGCTACTGAAATGGACTGAAAAGTGTTACTTGTAAATCTTTTATTCCCTAAATCAATACTGCCATATCTAGACAGGACTGGGGGATATTGCTGCGCTTATCATGAGTTATTTGGCTGATAGAGGCAGTATAAAGGGAACATTTGTTGTGTCATAACCATTTATTTGCTGGCCTATTGACAAAAACAACCTGAGCACTGGATGGTTGATGGTAAAGTAAATGCAGATAGTGGCATTTTGATGGAAATGTTATTGCGGAGGCACTAATCACACATCTCTGCATGTGAAGCCAAACCACATAGACGCTACATCATTTCTGACATCACCAAAGTGTAATCCACAACACAAGTGTGAGATTTCAGAAAGGGAAACTGATTGAACACCTATTAGATACATGAGGAGGGCTGCAGGGAGTCCTTCTCTATTGACTTCTGAAGGACGCTCTGAACTCAATATAATGTGATCTTCACAAGATCACCTTCCACATAAACATATGATGCTTCTAAATGCACACGAGAGAAGGCTGCATTTGTCGGTTTCGGCTATGATCCAACTGAATTCACAGAACTGAAAGAAAGGAAACAAGTTCAGACGAAGCATACATCAGCAAGACGTAATTGATGAAGGCGTGTGCCATTACAGTCGTTGCAATTCTCAGACGATTGATCCCAGTATCTATCCTGAAGCGAAAAGCGCCAGACTTTCCTGTTCCAAGTTCCGTCTCCTATTTCTTTCATTGATGGTTACAATAAAGCCTTGAATACCAAGTGAGCTATGTTGATTTTTTAGCAGTCAATTCTTTCAAATTACCCTACAGATTACTCTAAAGTTCTTTGTTTGTTTTTGTAGACTTCATTCTCAATGAAAGA
>JAQFJB010000009.1:11326519-11337447 GCA_029874875.1 Naso minor
TTTTGGTTTTTGGGGGGAGGATGACAACCCTGTCATGACAGAGAAGAGGACGGGAGATCTCTCCTTGGCTCTTCAGGACTTTAACAGTTTTGCTTTAATTTAATGTTATTCAACTGAATCTAATACAAGAGAGAGGGCAAGCGTGCTGAGAGCGCGAGTGGGTGACAGAGAGACAGCGCTGGAAACCTTGAATGACAGAAATACAGCGCTTTTTTTTTTCTTCTTTCACAGTGATTAAACCTTTTGCTTCAATACTCATGCAACACATGACCCCAGGAGTGGACTAAGGCACACGACTCAAATGGGCACTGTATACGTTTAATCTAGCATTTCCCAAAACTTAGGGTAGCTTACCCTGGGTCTAACCCTAGACCCAGGGTAAGCTACACAAAAGCTATGTACATATTTAGTTAGGTAGTGAGAAAGAATACACTCAGCAAATCAGAAAATTGCTGTGATGTTATTTTCTCATGAAATAAATACATTTCATCAACATTTTAATTCAGTGATTGTTGTGTTCATTGTGTTGTGCGCCAGTTATAAACTTGTTAATCAGTCATTTCTGATATATATTTGCACGTTTGGGTCCTGGGAAAACAGGAAACTTCTCTTTAGGGTCTTGCGTTACAAAAAAGTTTGCTTGCTTATCTTGATACATACAGGCATTTAGTCCCTGTAATTGTAAAGTTTTTCAGGACACAAACAATGGAAAACATAAACTCATAAGCCTTCTCTCTCTTCCTACCTTGTATTTGTGGATATTTGGCCATAAGCAGCAAAGCCCATCTGAGTGTAGTTGCTGTGGTTTCAGTACCAGCTGCAAACAGATTAGTCACTGTAAATATCAAGTTTTTCTCATTGAAGTGAGTGCCCGTAACACGAGAGTCCTGGGAGAGGGAAAACACACACATCAATATAAAATGCAACAAGACGTGCAACATTGCTGTTGTGTTGCTGATGAAAATTGCAGAGAATCGAAAGTCTTACCTCTTCTTTCTGCTTCCGAATCAGAAAGCAATCCACAAGACCCCTGCATATGTGAGGGTTCAGAGTCTCTTTTAGATGCTTAATTAAGTCCTTGACATCCCTCACAGTCATCTCCATATATTTTATTATCAGCTCCCGGTTTTTGACCCAACTGACCAGCCTGGGAAACATGTTGTAAAGCTGTGACACAGCGGGGAAAAAAGTACAAGCCAATCTTGTTAGCACTTCAAGTAGTAGCTGAGCCAAGCACAAATCCAAGCTCTTATTACCATCCATTACCATCGTTAGGTTTAGGTCAGGTTCAGACGTAGGGTAAGGAATTGGTTACAACCCTGAAATCATCTATAAGTAAAAATCCCATTGAAAAGCATGGAAACTCATAGTCACTGAGATACTAAATAAAAATATATAAAGTAATTTGTAGACGTTTTCATGCCCTTAGGCGCTCATTCCTTTTCATTTTCAATATTGTGACTTCTCCCCCTCTTTTTGGAGGACTAAGGGGGAATGTCCCCTGTACAAACTACTCCTCCTTCCCTGGGTTCACCTCTCATTTCAGCCTCGGCGTATATCAACCCTGATATAGTTCTCCAAATGTCTCTCTAAAAGCCATTGAAAGAAATTAGTGCATTAATGTTTTCATCATCACATAAACATATATTTCCACTTATGTTTTTGTGTAAAATGATTTAATGAGTGAGCCCATGACACTAACAACATAATCTCACATTGCCAGCCCCAGTCTCCACAGAGCTGTGTCAGCAGTGGGGAAAGGTCTAGTTTCACCGACTGTCATTTGGCAACAGGGGGAAAAAACTCTTTGACTTCCATTTCTTTAACCAATCACAACTGTCTTAGGCAGTGCACAGTCAAGATGCAGCAACTGTACATTCCAAAACAGTAACACACAATGTGGGAAGGAAAATACTAATTGAAAAGATAAACCATAAATAAATATATATATATATATATATATATATATAATTATTGCATTTATTTAGGAACGTTTGATCAAATAGCACTATATATGAAAAGGAAATATGCGGCTGACCTGGACTGCTGGAGAGCCAGTGATACGTATTATCTCGCTGGCTCGTCTCACCATGTTTTGGAATCGAGGGTCATTGTATTCAAACCTGCTTCCATACACAATGGAGGAGATAATATTGGATGTTGCATAACTGATCAGACGATTTGTTTCAAATGGTTTTCCTGTAAAGTCACAGTGAGCACAAATGAAATGATTAAGACTTAAGCACAACACAAAACACACACACACACACACATATATACACGTGTATATTGCAAATTTGCAAGTTTGTGCCCTGATGTGGAAAATAGCAGACCACATCCTGGGGGAAATATCAGTTTTACAACATTACTCTTTTGCAGTCATCTGTATTTTTTTTTAACACACCTTGTCATGCATATCACCTCTCTATACAAACTGCTTACCTTTATGCTCTTCAAACATTTGGATCAAGTAGCAACATTCCTCCAAGATTTTTTCCTCAGCTACTCTTTTGCCCATCCCAAAGTCTCTCAGGGTGGTGAGGACAAAACGTCTCAGCTCTTTCCATGTTTCTCCATTTGCAAAAATAATCCCTATTAAACATGACATGGAAGTTTAGTTTAGTTTAGTTCATTTGTACGAGGACAATGCACATTAATCAACATTTCTGTAAATGTGCCAGTTTTAGCTATATAGCTCATCTGAAACTGCAGTGAATCTATACTTATTAAACCTACATGTAAATACTGTATTATGACACTCATAACAGATGAAAAATACATTATTTGTGATTTTGCTAGTGCTATATTTAAAAAATATTGGCAAATACATAAAAACACTGTAAAGGAGGTACATACCATGACCTTGATTAATATCACAAAATATAGGGGCAATGGCTCGATCGCCAAACTCTTCCGCATTGCTGACCAAAGCTTCTTTGACTGTCTTGTACCCAGCCAGGACCACCACACCGTAAACACTGACCCATATTTCTTAGACAGCTGAAAAAAAAATAGTAAAGAATGGCAGAGATTATGTTAGGGCATTTGTTAGTGCTAATTAATAATCAAGGATGTATGTTAAACTCACCTCATGGAGGGTCTTGTGGGGTCTCTTGAGATCAAGTTGCAGAAGGTTGCCAAGCAGGGGAAGAGGCCGCGGCCCTGGAGGCTCCTTTACCACGTTCTGGGAGGAGAAGCTGTTTGAAACAACATAGATGACAAACAGGAGTGCAACAGCCCCAAGTAGAGTGGTGGGACTGGAGAAAAGCAACAAAATAGAATCCTCCAAATGAGACATTTGTTCTGCTGTTGATTCCTCTGAGTCCACTAGCAAAGTCTTGCTGCTAGTGCAGTTCCATGATCTTTATACACAGAGACAAGTTAAAGTTTTACCAGGTACATAAAAGATAAAACCAGTGTGTGTTTATTATATTATTGAGCCAGCAGTAAGTCCCAGAGTACCAGTGGACCAGTTTAACCCCTTGTTTGCATTTTCTATCTGATCCGCTTAATATATTTCATCAATTAAAGAGTCATCTCCGTATCAAGCACAAATTTGTAAAAGCACTGAGTAAAACCTGCAGTGACAGAGGAAACTCTACTCCTAAAGCTTCTCTAACACATGACCATATGTGAGCTTGTGTGTGCTCTCGCTCAGGGCTGTGAGGCTCGCACACACTAAAGCCTTGTTTCCACTGAGTACTCTTTGGAACTGAACCTATAGATCTGGCTTGTGTTTCCCCTGCTGACCGTACCCTTACTTGATGGGCAGGGGAAATACTGAATACATGTTGTGTGGCAGGAGCACACCGTGAGAACACTGTGCCATTTTTTTCTCCAGGTGAAAAACTTTCACCCACATGTCCATGGATATTCTCACCCACATGGACCAGTAAAAATTCATTCATTTCATTTCATTTCATGACCGTACGTGTACGATATGTATGTGTGACGAATAAATCCTCACAAAAAGATGGATTAATTAATTCATAGCGTAACTCATGCATTAAACTGGATGCATGATAAAATTCCACCTCAAAAGATGCATCTGAGCAGCACAGTGAATGAAATCATCTCTTTTTTCATCGGTAACATTCAACTGATGGCAAGGAATCAATGTGAAAAGGCAGCAAAATGTCCCTTTGTTTTTGTATCACGTTTTAGATCAGACCATCAGCTAATTTTTTCTTCAGGGGGTCAGTGTAAGGACCTGTGCTGATGACTGACTGGTCTCATCCGCGAGCTACGAAAACTTTGTGACAGATATGAAAACAAGCATTATTTGGATAAACTGACTACATATTTGAAATATACATGGTAACATTCTCGTCTAACAAATATATATAAAACTTACTGAAATGATATAAGCTATAAATAGTTCTGTGGCAACACTTAAAAACAGCTTTTTGCCTGCTTGACGTCTATGAACTGCTGTGTGTGTAGCTCCACCCTCTTGGGACCCCTTTAGGACCCGATCAGTTTGCTTGGTGCCTCAACAAAACAGTGGCCAAAATAGGTACGGTACGGCTCTTTGGTACTCTTTTGACAGTGGAAATGGAAATAATTGTGTACCGCATCGTAACAAACAAAACTGTATCGCTCAGGGGAAACAGGGATAAGGTGGCTAGTGACCACATTTTACCACTTTAGTTTGCTGCGTTGGCTCCTTACTCTTGTTGACTTTACCTTTCTCGCTAGCACTGACTTGCTCACTCTGTAATTTGTGTCACATTTGAACGGGTTCAATGTGACATTTTAATTTTTTTTTAAACGTGGACGAAAACAGAGACAAAGCAGCAACCTCTTCTCCTTGAATACAGGCTAGTTGGCTTGAGTTGTTTTAGGTTTCAGGATTCAGACAACTTTATTTATCCTCCAAAGGCAATCCTATTTGTTGTTAGTTAGTTAACTAACTAACAATAAATAGTTAGTTAACTAACTAACAAATAAATAACAATAAATCTGTTTTGAAATTTAACACTGCATTGATTTTTTTTAGCTACTTTTTAAAAAATGTCTCCAACACAGTAAAATTATGCAAAAAAAATTATACATTAACATTCAACAGTAATTATAGTCCAACATGCACCATGCTCACATAGTGGTAGAAGAAATTCAAAGAAATCATCTTGATCCAGAGGCAAAGTGGACCTGAAGCACCCGCTTATACCTGTGTGGGTTCAGGTGATGCTGGCTGCTGGTTTTGTCGTTATTTGTCCCGCCATCAAGGCTGTTAGTGACATTTTCTGTTGATTTTTCGCTACAAAAAATGACGAAATGCTGTTGCCATTTCATATTGGTCATCACTTTACATCGCTGCAAGCAAACTTAAGTCGTGAGTTAGTTGTTGTTGTTTAATGACAGCTAACTCGACACTAGCAGGAACAAATCATGGAGCTGGATTTTGTGTGTCATTCCAAGCGTGAATCACATTGCTACTGCAACAATATGAGAATTTGATCCACTTGCATTTCGGATTTTAAAATTGCCTCTATTATTATAATTTGTAGTCTGACCAGAAGTGGAGATAAGACATCCCCACCGGGGATAAAAACTGAATGACCACAGAGGGGGATATCAAAAGCAGAGAGGGGGAAATCCCCCCCATCCCCACACCCCAACAGTTCGGACCCAAGTTGTAGGTTAAGGAAGGTCAAGAGTCGCAGGTCTACATAATGTCACTGTGTCATGTAGTCCCTGACCATTGCACAGAGAGAGAGTAAAGGACATTGAACGATAAGGAGACAACTGATTGCGTGTTTCTCTAGCAGAATGAAAAAAAAATGTGTCAAAGACTTCTCATAATGTTTGTTTTAGCAACAGCATCTTATGTAACAGGGTAGATTTATGTTGTTTGTTTTTGACTGCAGTGTTGGCCTGAGCACCTAATGTGTGGGTTATGTGCAGCAACTGTGTGTCATAGGGGTGTGGTCTTCACATGGGGTGATTTGTTGGGAGATGGGCTGATTGTATACGGGTGCGCTTGTCTGCCATCTCAAACTTGCAGGACATAACCAGCACACACGCACAGCACTTGTCGTCAGTCATTCTGTTTGTCCTCCTGTGTGCAGGTAAAGATCGTACCTACACTTTGTTAGTTTCAAAGACTTTTCCTGGCGTATTGTCCTTTGCAACCATGTTGTGGGTTGGTCTGGCTCTCCATTATGCAAACTCCTAGACATCTGTGAAATGTTTATGTTGTCAGCCGTTCTGTTTGTCCTCCCGTGTGCAGTGTGGTTGTGCCACAGCTGCTGTGGGGTCCACTACACGGCTGGGTCTGATTGAGGAGCTGCACGGTGCAGAGCAGCAGCTACTCCTCAGAGTTTCCAGAGCCACACCGCGACATTGATGTTATCAACCCTGAATTGGTGACCAGCCACAGCGCAGTGTTCCCCACTTAAATGACACTACGCTCTTCTTGTAGTGACTCTCATCTCCCCCAGCTTTGGCCTCTTTAACCCTTTTATTCTCAGCACCAAGTAAAAATTTGTCATTTCAACTTTGACCTTCTTTTTGTCTCGCGCACTGCTTTGGCACAGGTTAGTCAGTTTGGAACCAGGGGGTTGTTAATTTTTACAAGGTTTAAAGTACAAGGTGGGTAAGAGTAAGAGTGAGTGAGTAAGAGTAAGATTTTTGTTGCTTGTTTCATCGCTGCCTGATTGTATAGACTCTCTATGGGCTCATACTGCTTAATACCAATTATCTCCATTGCTATTTTGTGCATGCTAGCCAGCTTGTTTCTCAGTATTGTCAGGTTACCAGACCACGTGGTGATTCCTAATGATATTTAATGATGCTTTCTGGAAAAGCTCTATAGAAAATCACTACAATCTGGTTGCTATCACCATACAGCCTCAGTCGTCTTAAAAAGTACAGTCTCTGCTGCAGTTTGTTGCACAGGTTGTCAGTGTGTGCTTTCCAGCAGAGAAGGTAATCAATATGGACCTCTAAGTATTTCTGTGTGGCCAGCTGACTTACAGTCTGATCTTGAATGACCACTGGCTCGTGTGTGGACACTTGCCTCGGGTCAATTACCATCTCTTGTGTTTCTGACACAATTAAAATCAGATGGTTTATGTCACACCGCTTAATGAAAGTGCTGATCTCATCGTGGTATACTGAAGAGTCCGTATCCTTGTGCAGAAGGCTCACAATTGCTGGGTCATCCGCAAATGTAAAAATAAAATTATTGGGATGTACTCTCCTACAATCATTTGTGTACAATGTGAAAAGTATTGGAGAAACGACACAACCTTGTGGGACTCCTGAAATGCAGTATTTGGTATCTGACAGTGTCCGATTGACCTTCACTTGTGTGCGATTACTTAAAAAAAGAGTAAAGCCATTTAATCAGGATTATATTGACATTCGTGTCCTTCAGCTTCTCTAAAAGCAGGTGGGGTTGCACAGTATAAAATGCGGAGCTAAAATCAATAAGTAAAATTCGAGCAAAGGCTTGTGTGTCCTCGAGGTGCTTGGAAATAAAGTGCAACGTGCTTTCAATTGCGTCCTCAGTACTGTGTTCATGTTTGTAGGCAAACTGACACGTACCTAACAAAGGCTGTACTTCTGTTTTGAGCAGGGACATGACAAATTTCTCAAGACATTTCAATACAATCGAGGTCAAATCTACAGGATGGAAGTCGTTATTCTTTGTGGCACAGGGCTTTTTGGGCACTGGTATTATTATTGACTTCTTTCACAGAGCTGGGACAGTGTGGGTGTCTAATGACCGCTTGAATATAGGGTACCATGCTGGCGTCAGTTCCTCTGCACAGCTTTTAAGCAGAAAAGCTGATAGTCCGTCTGGACCCGAGGATTTATTGGTGCACACACTACTGAAGAGGCGCTGAACACTAAGTGGATCCACTTCTAGCCAGCAATTGGCATCAGTGTCTGGTAGAGACTGCATCACCCTGTCCCGCTCAAGAGAAAAACTCTCTGAGAGAAATCATTCAGCTCGTTTGATTTTTGCTGTTCATCCAGGGTGGTTATTTGTTTTTGTGCAGGGTTCATATTGTCACTGATGTCATTGTGTCCCAGAGTTTTTTAGTATTCCGAGTTAAGAAACTCTCTCTTTGTTTGTCTGTGTTGTTCCCTTACTTTTGTCAGGAGTTGTTTCAGTTCTTTTTGAACTTCTACCAGACCTGCCCTGTCTTTATTACTGAATGCTTGCTTTTTTCTATTTATACACTGTTTGATTTCTTTTGTTATATAGGGATTGTTATTAAGATAATTAGTGACATCCTTTTTGGCTACTACGCTTTCAATGCAAAATTTGATATGATCAGTTATGGTGTCTGTAGCCTCATCCAGCTCTAGCATGTGAAATATAGACCAGTCTGTACACAAAAAACACCCCTTTAGTTTCTCAATTGAATCATCTGTCCACACATTAACAGTCGCATGGTGGCCTAGTGGTTAGCACTGCTGCCTCACAGCAAGAGAAGGTCCTGGGTTCAGATCCAGGTCCGCACGTGGAACATCTAGAGGGTCCTGGGTTCAATACCAGCCGGGGCAGGGCCTTTCTGTTCTCCCCGTGTCTGTGTGGGTTTTCTCCTGGTACTCCGGCTTCCTCCCACAGCCCAAAGACATGCAGGTTAGCGATGAACTGGCAACTTGTCCAGGCTGCACCCCGCCCCTGCCCAGTGTCAGCTGGGATTGACTCCAGCCCTCCAAACCAGCACCCACCCACCCTCCAAAAAGAATGAATAAAAATACAATGTAATGTAATTATGCTTGTGTAACACAGGATTGCACAGGGAAATAAGCTTATATTCCTTTATACGATACAATACTATACGTAAGGGATAATGCCTGACAAGGTGTCAATTATCAGGAATGACCAGATGACATGGAGGCGTGAGCGGAAGACGGTTGCCTTCACCAAGTCTGTTCATTCCTGATTATGGACACCTCAGAGGGCATTATCCCGCTTATACCACGATCACTTACAAAAGAAAACAATAATTAGACCATTTATTTATATTCACATGCATTTTGCAATCAAAATCCAAAGTTTTAAACAAGACACAACCCTGTTTCCTTTCCTGAGACCTCGACTAATAGCTGGAATAAACATTATATTCCCATAAGGTTCTTATGTAATGAAAACGTAGTTCAGTACTCTGAGAGATAAACTAGTGCGCTCAGCTGTTAGCCAGAGAGCTAATTTCATGCTGGCGAAATTCAGAGTCAATAACATTGCATATGGTGGACAAACAGTAAATGTATTTGGTCAGTATGTGTAACAACAGGTCCGGCACGCCAGACAGCCATGCCATTGTCCCCAGATCCAACAAATTTCAGGTAAATGAGTGGTGAACATTTGTATTGTTGGCTGCAGCCTAACATTACAGGGATGAACAGTGAAACAGGGCTGTATGCTAGCAGCTAAACGCATATAAACTCTGTTACTAACCTTTTTCAAATCAAACACAGGGCTTACTCACCTTTTCATGAGATAGGACACTTAGTTTGAACACTTTATTTACTTGTTGCAGCTCATGTGCTACGAGCGCCATCCTGTGGTCTTCAGGGGGTATTGCACTGCAGGAACACAGTGATGTAAGTAAGATATTCACTTTTTTTTTTTCATTTAATTTATTTCTAAGCACATTAATTTAGAACAGTGAACAGGCTGTTTAACTGCAACTACTTGAGGAGTTCCACAAGTGTCCGTTTATCAAAAGTTAATTGAATCAGAATTGAGCCAATCAGAATTGAGTATTCACCAAGACCATGGTATAAAAAAGGATAAAGAAAAATAACGTGCAAAAAATAAGTTTTTCTCATGCAAAAGCAGACTTAAACCCAGGACATAATTCTAACTTCAGAAGAAAATTACAATATCATATCAAGTCTGTTCAAAAATGAGACAGGTCACAGGGTGAGCAAGGCCGACACCAGTTAAACCTCAAGAAATGGGACTTGATAATAGGACGGTTGGTAATTACACTACTAATGTATATTCTAACTTGATAGGTACTTAACATGAATGTTAACACCACAAGACAGTATATAGAAAAAGCACAGCGGCAAAAAGAAAGACAAAAGTAGTTTATTGTAACTTGATGTATGATTAGGCAAGTCAAAGTTTTTACTAATTTCTGCTGTTTCCTGCAATTTAAGAAATGACACCCTGGACAAATGCAATATACAAACCACTACGATCAGCAGTGTCATAGAAAAAGTTTTAAAAAGAGGTTTGTTTGTTTGTTTGTTTTTGGGTTTTTTTCAGAAAAAGTAACATAAGCAAATGTAGCGATATCATTCTAAAATACAATGCAAATACAACTATACTCGATCAAAATGTTCAAAATAATCTGTACTAACTACTAAAAAAAAATTTAAGTGAATCTGTTTCTCCACCTTTGTAGTCAACATTGATTTTCCCCAATATTTAAGCAACCAACCTTTTACCGGTAAATAACTGAGATGAACATACTGCCCCCTGCCATTGTACACTGTATCTGGACTTAAGGATGGGGACACTGAATGCTTGACTTATTTGAGGGTGAGTAAAACAATATTCAGGCCATCTGCAATGCTGCAGTATCTTCCTTATTGACGACTGACTGCACACAGCTTATGAGATGAAGGGGGGATGATGAGCCCCAGGGCTGGTGTCAGATCTAGCTCATCTTCTGTAACTCCAGGTGGAGGAGTGAAACGGAAGCGTTGGAGAAGTCTAGCGAAGATGAGAAAGAGCAACATCCTTGCCAGACTTTCTCCCACACACATTCTGCGACCTGAAAGAACAAAGAGATTTGCAAAGCCTTAAACTGGATCCTGCTGTGAAATATATCAGCAATCTGGAAAAAAGCAAAAACTCAAAGTTGTTGTACCTGCAGAAAAGGGAATAAAGGCGTCTCTCCTTACAAATTTACCCTCCTTATCCAGGAAGTGGGAGGGGTTGAAAGTGTATG
>JAQFJB010000009.1:11475792-11487220 GCA_029874875.1 Naso minor
GCTTTTTTTTAAAAATACAAACAACATCTGTGTGTATGTGTGTGAGGCAGATAGAGAAGAAAATGTATTCAGGCACAAATGTTTTTTATTGTTATTATTGGATTTTTTTGTCTCCAGAGAATAATTTTAGCTCAGATTCAACATTTGTCCCAGATTTTGTTGTTGTTCAGGCTGTGGCTCTGAAATTACTTTCAGCAAAGCAGCTTTTTTAATGACCGAATGTAGTTTTCTTGTTCAGTCTTCCTGTGGGAAACTGACATTGTCTAAATGTGCAGAGAGGGGTTCATAAACTACGACAGGTGCACATCACAATCAGAAAATCTGTAATTTTAAGATAGCATGCATAATAATGGAGTTATTTGAGAAGTTACAAAAATAGCTACTTCCCTTATTAAGAAATCCCAGAAAATACAGAAAACAATACCCATTGGATTCTTTCAACAAGATCTGCCAAAATCTGTTGAAGCTTTTGGGTGTTTTTGCGCAAAATGGTTCAAGAACATTTTAAACATAACTCTGTCATTACTTTACATTTACATCAAACACTTAGTCGCTGTAGTTGATAAAATCACCGGAAACAGTGTGTATATCAATATCTATTCTAATTGCAAAGACCCATTTACGCCAAAGTAGCCTTAACTCTCTGCTCTGTCTCATTTGACTAAATCTCCCACCTGTTTGTACTTCTTTTCACACCTGTGCTCCGTGCGCTGGGCACCAAAATACCTCACAGCTTGCAAAGTGACTTTCAAGGTCAGGAGAATACCAAATGGTCAGGCTACTGCTTGCACTGGTTGTAGAACTGAAACAAAAACAGGGCCCTGAATGTTTATCATCTGTAGCAAAAAATGGTCTCTGACTAAAGTGCTCTTTCAGATTTACTCTTGCTTAAATAAAGTTTATTAGAACTACTGTGGCCAGTTGTTTAAAGGGGAACAAACGGTGCCGTCCTGAGAGCTGCAGCTCATTGCTTACGTCATCGCTGGCTGAAAACAGATAAAAACAATGAAGGAGCATGCGCACTCAGCTAATCCATGAAAAAAACAAAAAAACGCTCGTTTTCAAAGACGTGAAACTTGCCAAATGCCTAGTAATGTCCTCTCATGTACCGAATCCAAAACACAAAATTAAACAACCTCATGTAACCCGCAAATAGCTGATGGTTTCGTGCAGCAGCTGTAAGAGTCATTTCAGGGTTATATACTGTTGTTTAACTTTGTGTTTTAGTGTCGGTACATGAGGCGAGTTTCTTGTCTTTTGTAATGAGTGTTTGTGTTTTTAGATGGGTTAGTTGAGTGCACACGCTCCTATGTTGTTTCAAGCCATTTTCAGCCAGTGGTAATGTAGTCAGCAGCGAGCTCCAGCTCTCAGGACTGCATTGTTCTTCATTATAAAGCTGTAGAACATCATATCATATCAGATTGTAAATTCCCTTACTATAAGGCATAACGTGCAAAAAATGAACTACTCCTTTAAGAAAAATCACAAAAAAATTTCACATCAAGATCTCGTAAGTACTTCTTGGTATTCCAGTCAAGATTTTCCAGTCAAGATTTTCTATGTTTCTAAGCACTCAAAATACCTTTTATAGATACTGGCTTGAAATTCAAAGCTCAAAGTTTGTTTAGACTTTAGAAGTACAGTGGTGGTTGACAAAACAGTCTCACACAGACAGTGGAGAAGTTAGAAAGTATTGAGGGACTGACTAAAAGAACATACTGTACATGGCTAGTTTTATCCTCTCAGTTGAGGACCAAACTTACCTTTGAGGCTATGACAGGCCAAATAATTGTCAAGGGGATCAGACGTGACCTTACAGGACAGCCTCTTAAATCTCTGCTCACAGTCACACTTTTCATATTCCCATCTCATACTCTCAGGCAGTTCATCATTCAAACTTTTCCATTCCCAGGGTTTGGACTGCAATAGCTGGGAAACATTTTACTGTTAGAAATAATAAATCCTCTAATCTTTTCAGTCTTTAAGATTTGTATTTAGATCCCTCTGCTTCAGTCGAGGACTTGAATTTTAAATGAAGATTCATTCTCTTGTGTTCATTTAATCAAAAGTTGCTCTTGATGACTGAGCTCACAGCAGGGGGCGGGAGTTAAGACCTCAGAGCTGCACTCTAAAGCTCTCAACACTTTGTATTGTGTGTAAACTCAGACCAGTATTATGTGTTCTGCTGCGTGTAGCTGATACACTCCGATCTGGAGATTTGGCCTTTAAGTCAGCTCCATATTGTGTTTGTTTAAATAATGAGAGTCAGATGTTGCATTAGATAAATATTGCATCGCTTTTCATGATCAGGAGCAGATGTGGATCAACGTGAAAGAACGGCCCCTGATGAGAAAACAGACACAGCTGATAGAAGGCAGACGAGTTCTGCGTGATATTATTTCTTTCTTCTCTGAGCAACTGAGAATCAATCTGTTTTCAAGTTTGTGATGCAGCTTGAGTTTTGCGTGTCATGGACAATCAAAGATACTGTTTGTGAAGAGTCTCCACTTCTTTTCACTTTGCAAAAGATTGCTTTTTGTATTTTGACTTCGCTATGGATGCACCAAATGCAGGCAGATTTTCTTTACAAATCCAAAAACTATGCTGAGAGGCTTCACTACATTTTGGTGACATTTGTGGTTGCGCTTCTCCTCCTTTTTTGCCCTCTGTGTCCAACTTTCACACTTACTAGGACAGTGGATTTTATGGTGCATTCAAGGACACTTTGTAAATTCAAACAGCTTTATTCAAATTTTCAAAAAGTTTGTTAAACAGGAAAGTTTTTAAAAAAATCTTTTGTTGAAATACGTTAACCTACATCTGACATTACTTTCTCAACTTCTCACCACAGCATTTCAGTGATTTATTAGTGACATTACTATTATAGCAGTAATGGGTTCATTTTTTAAAAAGGCAGATTGTAAACACATTTCCAAAACCATGCAGTTCTATTTTTTGATGTAAATATATTGTTTTAAATAATGCACTAGTTTGTAGGGTTCCTTGTATGTTTTTCCAGCTTTAGTTCTCTAAAAAATCTCTCTTATTTCCAAGCAAAGTCGGTTTTGTAACTAAAATCTCCCAAACTGAATCATTTTTGAATCCAGTCAAAGTCAGTGCCTATACTTAGATCTTTTAACAACAGGTGGAACTTCACTGTAATCAGCAAATTCATACTTTATAAATTTATAAATATCTTATCTAAATTTGACTGAACTGTTTTGATTTAACCTAAACTCTTAGTGGATGCATCCTGCTTTGGAAACTGTAGATCAACATGCAATTACATAATCACGTGCTGCAGCACATGTCCCATTGCTGTAAATACTTTATCGATGACAAATCTTTGACATTTCATGCCAACTCTGTTCATAAAGAAATGTATGTTGTTCCTGGATGTCAGCTGCCCCGAATGCAGCAGAGATGAGAGCGATTTCTTCTACACTGACATTTGCACTGAAGCAGAGTCAAAGCATGTAAGGGCTTTAGCGGCAGATGTGAATGTAAATTACATATGATCACACACACACACAGACACACACACACTCAGAGGAATGTTGTGGCAGATGTGAGGAGAGCAGTAGATGCCGTCACATCCCTGGGTCGCCGCTGGCAACCATCTGCTGCACACGCTGACCCTTCACTTGAGCTGATCCTTCTCCTCTGACTCTTTCACGCTCTCACTTCCTCTGTTGTGTTTTTGCTTCTGTTGTTGCTTTGTTTCACTGTTTTTCCTTTCGAGAGGGAGGATTTCAAAAGAACTCATAGTCATAAAAGTTAAAAGAATGCAATGTAGCAGTTTCGGGAAGGAGACTTGTGTGCCCCTGGGCAGCATGTGTTCAGTCATACCCCCACCACATGTCAATGTGATGCTCACAAACACTCAAACGCAGCTGCTCATTTTAAAGCTCATGTGGTTAGTTTGCCTTAATTAGCCAATGTCTCTAATTAGTGGCAGGTTATCTAACAAATATGTTTCTGTGAGAGAAAAGATTAAAGAAGCTAATGTGACAAATGTGATTTTTTTTTTCACTTTTCAGTTCAGTATGTTTTACATGTATTTCCCCATGTCAATTCTAAGGCCTCTCTCCTTCTGAAAGCCAAGCTTTAAAGGCTGTATAGTCTGTACAAAATTGATTAAGATGAGATTGTCAACCCTGTAAGACCTTTGCCGATCAACTGCAATCTGTGTTTGGGTCTTCTAAAATGCAAAACTGCCCGTAAGAGTGTAAGTGTGGAAAGCTGAACAAATAATAAAGAATGAAGAATAGTGCTGAATAAAGAAAAGTATGTTTCAGGATGAAAATGTAAGAAAAATCCAGAGAAAATAATTTAGTAACTGCATCCCTTAAAGCTGAATTAAGGACTCAACCAAGTTTAACTGACTTAACAAATGAAACAAAAGGATGAATTTAAATACAGAGGCTAGTCTACAGACACAAATAAACACAAGCTTAATTAAGCAGGTGACTCTGCAACCCAAATTAACCCTAATGCAAAGGTCATTTATGCAAAAAAACTAATGTTGAGCCAAATAAACGCAATTTTAACTACTTTTAACTAATTAGATTTAGGTAGGATTCCTAAAAGCACACCCTCCTCCACCTCATGTTTGTAAAATGTGTGCAAGACTATTTTAAATGGTGCATCAGCTGTTGGCCAAGGGAGGACTTTGTCCTACATTCATTAAAAAATTGCAAATAAATTACAAAGTAACACATTAATTAAAGCCAAAATGACAAAATGAATGAGGAAATCTTAAAAAGCTATATGATTTACACATTCTGTCTTGGTGTTTGAGTGTGGAGAAACTTTTTGGAAAAAACAAATATAACAATCTTATGTACAAATGTGGAAATGATGATTCCCATGAGGTGAAAAAGTTTCACTTGTCTTGTTTGGAGGGATAAAGATGCTCAGTTCAGATACACACACAGACAGTCAGGGAGATAAATATAGGCGAGGGTTATTTATGGCACACGTCCGCATGCTGGAGCTGCTGTTACCATGGCAACGGAGATGTGTGTGTGTGCATGTGCACATGCTGGCAAAACCATCCTCCCAATAAACCCTTTGAACTTAGTTCTCATTTCTGATCGATGTAGAGAAACTGCTTCACACCTCACAAATATTCTTTTTTTCTCCTTTTCAAACTGAAAATAGTTATCAAAGAGAAAATGTATGTTTTAACTCTAAACTAATTCCTAAGTTTTAATGCTGAGCACTTGCAATTCAGAATCAGTAAAACATATACTCAAGAGTTTCTACAACCTAAACTGCTGTTAAACCACATAAACCCATAAAAAATAACATGAAAACTGCTGCAATATCGGGGGTGGGTGGAGGGGGGATTCTGATGCCGATGTGGAAGACTCGGTATCCATTCACAACTGTCAAAAATAAAAAAATATCTCAGTGTTAGTAATCTGATGCTGACCGAACAAAAGAGGCAAAACGTAAGTTTAAAGCTTTGTTTTGGAAAATGTGTTTTTAAAAAAGATTGTTTATATTTTGACTTTCATTTCTCTATCAAGTAGGCGTGTCTATATGACAAAAGGATAAAGATTCATAGAACACTAATGTGGAGGATCCCGACAATGTCAACTTCACACACATCTGTAGCTGAATGTGATAGATGATGATGATGAGTTTTGTAGTGATTGTAGATGGATTTGCTTACATCTGGGCAAGCTTAAAGTTTCTGTATACGTCTGCATTTGTTTTGTTTCTGCTGTCAGAAGTGACCAAGCCACAATTCTACCCCATGTTTGACAGATGAGCTGGTACTTCTTGGCTCTGATGCTCCTCTTCTCCTCCACTGCACTATCACTCTGGTACTGTAGATATTTTCTTTGTCTTCTGCTCCACAAATCAATAGATTTCTTACTGTGCTTGTAGTGCAAACTGAATCCTGCCCTTTCTTTCTTCGAGCATATGCTTGTGCATTTCTTTCTTGAGGTTAACTTTTGACACATGTACACTTACATTTTGAAGAATGTTAATTGTTTGGACAGTTACGCCTAGCGCCACACCTAGAGTCGGTAGCCAACTATCCCATTATGTTTAGGGCTTGACACTTGACCACCATAGTCATTGTTTCTTCAAAGTCAGTCCACAATCGTGATGCCAAAGCGAATCTACTGATATCTCAGTCAAAGGCTTTTTCCATTTGTAAATGATCTGTGCAGCATCAGCACAGCACTCATCCACATCTGGCACAAAGGCAAAATCCAGCCCAGCTTTCCTTCTTTTGCAAAGTGAGTTTGAGTGAGTAGACTTTTCATTTAATAAGGTGAATTGTCTGCTTATTGTATTCTCTTTCATGATCGTGTTTTCATAATAGAAAACAGCGATCCTGGGCCTGTCACTGGCAGGCCTGCTGTCTGAAAAGGAAACAGAAGGAAATTCTTTATCGGAGAAGCTCCATTATTGGTCGCTGCCAGGTGGGCCACATGTGCTCCTGGCTGATGTCACTTCCCATGTGGGCCCTATTTGTCTGCCCACATTGTGGAAACATGTCAGTGTCAGTGAGGCAGGAGTAATATGCCACGCTTAGTTTAATGAGAAAAGTGCTGAGGCTTGCTGCAGCTCACCGTCTGCGTGTGTTTGTGTGTCAGTGTATTCGCTCCATAACTGGTCATATGACTGGACGTTCCGCTACATTACTGTTATAATGGCATTGATGCACTGCAGACTTGCAACTTGTTGTTATGTATTAGTACTATTAAACTTAATACAATAATATAGATGTGTGTACGTGCACACAGGTTACTAAGATTGAACTTCTTTTGGTTTTAACCTGACTGCACCTGATGGTTTGTTACACACAACCATCTGAGAAGGCCCCTTTGGAACTAGTTTGGAAAATTTTTTGACAAAATACTTGACAGGTGATTGGATAAACCATCTGTCTGTCACCATCTATCACAGACAACTTTTTAACTGCCAGCGGAGCAACGCTTACCGAAACCAATCGGTAAAAACATCTTTACCGTCCAGAAAAGCCTTTCTTTGTGTTCTTTGCTCTTCTTTCAATGAAGAAATTTCACCAGCTCTGACAGAACTGATGCTGTAGGTGGGTTGTAGTTCTGTGATCCCTGGGACGCACAAGTCAGATGGGGAACAGGAAGTGAAGAACACTACTGAACACTATTGCCACTCTGATCTGTATTTCTTCACGTTTTAGCCTGATATGTAGCTTTAAGTAGCTAAGTGATTGTAGTCTTACCTTTCATGAATGGGTCACTGCATACTCAACTGTTGTCTGACTGCTCCTCCAGACTTCAGGTGGAGGTTTTCAATCCATTTTTGTCACTGTTTATCTGTAAGCCTTTTGAATTTCTCACCTTCATGTGTCACCACTTTCGGAACCCTAGAGTAGCTCTTGTTCTTTTCTCAATGTGATCGGTAGGCATGGCCGTAGACAGCACAAAACTTTGGCATTTTGATATCGCTTCTCAATGCAGAAATCACTTCCTGCCCCCCGTCTGCAGCTCATGATGTCTGCAACCCACCTATAGTAGCATTTTCGCCATTCTAATGGCCGTAAGTGGATAGCTTGGAGCCTGACAAGACGTATTTGCATGATGTTGTGATCTCATGAGTCCAGCTGCCTTGCATGGTAGAATAGTTTGTGGAAGACAGCGATGAAAATAGCAGAAAAGGGGAGAACAGCATCACCGCCTGTCGGATCTGTCTCGTCACTATGGAAATGTTATGACAACAAAAGCTGCTCTGCACCTGCATGGCCTCCCTGTTTTTCTGCACAAGGATTGGTGTGTGTGTGTGTGTGCGGTTGTATAAGTGCACTTGGCGTAAGCAGATTAAAAAATTTCATCAAAATTTAATTGGTGGGAGAGTTGAGGAGGTGAAGGTGGCCGGAAAATATTTTCGCCATTGTGCAAAGCAAGTTAAAGTGGGAGAGGAGAAGAATAGGTGGAGGAGCCACAGGGGGAACACCGGTCGGTCTTTAGTCTATGTGCTCTTGAGGAAACCTCCTTGGATTTCCATGCTCGAACATAAACTGAATGTCCCCTGTTTGAAGCCGGCTAACATTATTTCAGCGAGGTCAATTAGTCCGTCAGCTATTGTATGACAGCTTTGTGCAGGGCTGGGGGTGGGGTGGGCGTACTGAAGAGTTGGGGACAAGTGGGAGTCTTGTAAGAGTTGGGAGTGTAAGCCCTCTATTGTGTCTTTTGTGTCGTATTTTTTTCCCCTCTGGTTAAAGTAGATCGAGACGAATAAAATAATTTATCACGATTGTCGATTTATTTGTTGGTTCACAGCACGTTTGAGGTACCTTGGTACACAACAAGACTGCACCATTTTAATCTGACATTTTAAATTAGCAGCTGGTAGATTTTGATGTTAGGTCAGAAAAGAAGCTGCCAGTGTTGTTGCTGCAATTAATGGTGCTGGCAAACAGACTTACATGAGTGATTGTGAAGTGTATGGATTTTCTCACCCATAGCACCCATTTCAAAACTCTCCTGAAGGTGGTTTCTGTCCTGGTCCATTATCTATTGAATGTGTCTGGGGACACAGGACATAGGAAATTCTGCAGTGCCATTAACTCCAACATAGGGGCCCTTTTCCAGTGCACTTTGCATGCTTGTGTGTGTGCGTGTGTGTTGAGGGCATGCGGGGCACAGGTGTCTCTCACACAGCTGCCCAACCATGGAGCTGGAGGGTCTGCATTCCTTCTAGCAAGCTGAATCGGTCAGTCACACACGCGTACATGCATTCTCCAACTACACGCCAAGATGTCATACACACAAACATGCCTGGACGGATCCACCATTTCTTTACCGTTTTCAGCACATGCAGACCAACACCAAACAGTATTCATCATCACTCAGCAGGATTTGACGGGTGGAGTGACGTGGACTTAATCATCCGTGTCTTTCTTTAGCCATGCATTCAGCTGCCACATAGGCGATACTCTAACAAGATAGAACACTTTAAAACAAACAGCATGAATTCCACTTTTATTCTTTCTGTGTTCCCTGAGTGTTGGGATTAATCCCAATGTCTTGTCTCTGTCACTCACATAAAAACTATATGTGCTTATATTAGAAAAATAGCTTTATCAGCTCTCCTTTTTTCTATTTTCCTTCCAAACAAGGAGCTAGTTTTTGTCAAAATAGACATTGTAAAGCTTACGTGCCTGCTCAGTTCTGTACCTACATGTTTACTGTATCCTGCTGGTTTTCCTTTCCAGTGGGTTTCTTTATGTCCGAGCTGTGTGGATTGGTTCTTGGAGTGAGGGTGAAAGAACAGCTCCTTCACAAAGCACCTTAGACAAACACGTTTGACCAAAAGACCAGCCTGGAGGAAAAGGGAGGCCCAGTCGCAGGAAAATATTTTGTTCCTTAGGGGCCAAAAGGACAAAGCTGGGAGCTGCTGGGTCTTTCTCTCTGACCTGCCTGGGTGGCGTTGTGGCAGAGCAAACCTTTCATTATCACTGGACTGAAAGAACACAGCCTTGATGGACGAGTGGCGATAGAAATTCATACACACGTGCACTGTTGAGGGGGCCTGTATTATTCTTAACTGTTGTCCACACATCCTGGTCATGATGGTTCATCCACGGCCCACTGCTGCTGTGAAACTGGGGGGACTCACAGCTGTGTGCTGGCAGGCTGTGCACTGTCTAGATGATCAGCTGCAGGCTAACTACTGTGCAAACCATCACACACAGAGGCACACAGCAGAGTTACTCACGTCTTTTTAGCATTTATGCACAATCAAAACCCGCCTTTTGTTTACAGATGTCTTAACACTGTCTTAAACAAGTGCTGAATATCTGAATTGTTCAGCCTGCTGGTCTTCAGACACGACACTCATTTGCTGCTGTATGTTGAGTATTGGTTGAAGGATCAGACCATTACTTTTCACTCCCAGCTTTCACCTTTCTCAGAGAAAAACCACGTTGTTTTTGGTCATCTTTTAAAAGGCATTTGACTTTTTTGACTACCGTCACACTTCCTCAGTAGATATGACAACTGTCATGTTTCTTCTCAAGCCTGACAGAAGATAACGTTATCAGAATGTTTCATCATGTGACAAATCTTGCCTGATGTGAAATTTTCTGCTTATGCAAGTGGTATCTTAGCAATATTGCCATGATGGAGAGCACTGATGATGTGGAATTCTAGAAAAACACTCTCTGCTCCACTTTCACCCTGCACTGCTTGTCTACAGGTGTGTGATATTCCAAACGCTGGGGTGACTTGTATAAAACTACTCCTGTTGTACATCTGAATGCATTAGTCTACAGTATGAAAAGGTCATTTTGATAGCCATGCTCACTGTTGGAGTCTCTTTTTAAAGGTATTTCACCTGGTTATACACATAAGAAGTTGCTTGTAGAATGATCAATGGCTCATGCTGCATGAAGCTGACATGCTTGTTGGATTGTTGGCTTCGTTATGGTACAAAAACACAGATCCCCTGCTTCCAGGTCCTACGTTTGAAGGGTTGAGGTGGTTCCAGACACTCTTCAACATTTCAACAGCTCCTTTAGAAATATACAGATGCTCTAATGCCATTAATGGCTTGAACATGCTTTCAGCTTTGCGTGACAACTGGAGACTTGTTCCGGTCCTGCGAAAATGCTCGCGGTTTGGTTCATTTCACAGTCTGATTTCCCTGTCGGTCTGGCGTTCCATGCATCTGCAACCCCATCCACGCTCGATTCCAGCTGGTGGCAGTAGTGGACCACAACGTTGTTTGCCAACTGAAAATCAAAGAAAAAATCAAGAAGAAGATGTATAAATGGGATTACCAACAAATCTCCTGCAAAACTTCTCTTCAATACAAGCATCTAATTCTGTTTTCTTCTTTTTCTTCCTTTGGGCAAATCATCGACTTCTTCGTATACAACCAACTGGACTGTAGTGTAAAACAAAAATTCCCACTGGAAAGTGCACATTGGTGTGCACGTGGGTTTGCCAATAAATGCGCGAAAAGGGAGCTACAGTGTGCAGACTTTCTTTTGAGTTTCGGTTTTATTGTTTTTTGGTCCAGCACCTGCTTTACTTCTGGATGTGCGCGGCTGCTTTATTTTATTTGGTTCGCAACATTTAGCGTGCTTGCCATCCATGCAGTCCACAGGGATGTCCTTATAGCGATCCACCTGGACCCTCGTGGACATGGGCGGATGACAACATTTATGCCAGGCAGACCAATGTGGACCCTCGCGATCACACAGACATGAAAACCATGTGATATTAAGGCTGTGTAGTTCACCAGCCTGCTCCTGTTGTCTCTTTAAGACGAAGTCTTTTTGTCTTAGGTCCTTCCTTTCCACATCCTACAGTATAAGCATCACCATGCCCATTTCACCTTAGCTGTAATAGTAATCTTTTCTTCCCTTCCTCTCCCCGTGTGTTGACCATAATGAAGATGAGGATGCGAGACGCTGAAA
>JAQFJB010000009.1:11494007-11516685 GCA_029874875.1 Naso minor
GCGGGGCTCTGGTACGGCTGTCACTTTGTGTGGTTCAACACTCCAGGTTTAAGCTGATGATTATTCCATGGTTATAAGGACAGACATCTGTTAAAAGTCTACCCACACCACCAAGCCTTGGATGGATCATTATGGCATGAGGCATTTCTCTTAGACCACAGGCTGGCACAAACCAGTATTTACACAAATTTATAGCCTCGGCTCACTCTTATTATACATTACTTATTTAACAGTGTGCGTGTCCATTTCCTGCATGAAATGAACATGTTGGTCAGTCTATATTTTACTGAGAGGAGAGACAAAGACTGAAAAAGACACAAAGGGAAAGCCTAGACTGAAAGAAAATATCTGCACAGGAGAAATCACCCTGTTTTTTGTTTCCATATCTAATAATCTACCAAACAGCACATGAAATGAATCGCATGTGTGCCCGCTCACTTATGTATGTTGCCAACAAACAAACCAAAGTCCATTTTTTCCTGTTTTGTCTGTCTCTCTCATTTCTCATCTTTCCTCTCACTCGCTTTCTGTCAGAGCAGCATCTGGGCCATCTGCTGGCACAAGCTGGCAGCTGTGTGGCATTAGAGGAACCGGTGGCACACCACCCTTCATCTGCTATTAGCGCTTCAGAAAGATTTACAGGGAGGGAAGGCGAGAAGGGAAACAAGCTGAGGGCCAAAAACTGGAGCCAGAGAGCCAGGTTCCAAAAACAAAGTGATGGCGTGTTTTCTCGCTCCTCTTTTCTTCCTCTACTTTAGTTTTACTCTCTGTTGGTGAAATTCTTTTTTTTTATCCTCAGCACTTGTGGATTCAACATGCAGCAACATCACTAAAACTGAATACAGCTCAAGTATATTAATTAGCTCATTCTACATTTTCTGCCACTTGAATCAAAATAGCATTTTCTGTAATGAGAGCTAAGTTTTTGTAGTTTATGATGAATTGAATTCTTCTTCTTGTGATTTTTGTTGAGTTAATGGATTTTGTGCCCCCAATTGCTGACTGTAAATACTCTGCTGAGGTTGTGCTGTGCTGTGTGGGCAGCAGAGCTATTTGGAGATGGAAAATAGAGGCAGAGAGAGAGAGAGAGAAAGAGACAGAAAAAGTCTTTTAAATAAATAATTTTCCTCTGCACTTTGTGAATGCCACATGACCCTGTGCTTCGACACGATGTCCTTGGCTGCCTCCTCGTAGACCTGAGTTTGTAAACAAATTAGAAACAAAAATATAGAATGAGAGAGGAACATGGATGAAGGGGAGATGAAAGGGAGTGAAAAAATATTTACACAGGAGTAATTGCATGTGAATTTTTTATTTTCTATTTTTTGCTAATTGTGAAAATGGTCCCTTGAAACTACAATATGGGGCATTGAGCAGCTCAGGCTGAGTGTGAGTGTGAAAGTTGGCTCTCATCCAGAGACCAGGTTTCTCTTAAAGTCAGGGAAAGAAAAGAGGGACTGTTTTATGGAAGGAAAGGAGAGAAACAGACTCGCACACTCTCTCTGCTCTGCGTCTCCTTCTCTTTTCTAATTCACATACATGAACTTTTGCAGATGCAAATGTGCATGCATTCTTTCAGCTCCAGGCGTTCTTATCCTGACACCTTCTGTGTATCCTATCTGTCCTTTTACCTGGAGTCCCTCCATACATGTGCACAAAATTAAATGATTTTTTTCTCAAATTTCAATATATGGCCTAAAGTCTAGTTTTCATTGTGTTTTATAAATGTAAAAATTGACTCACAAGGGTTACATGCCTCTGTGATGAAACGGAGGTGCTTGAAATTTTCCTCCCCATTCACTTGAATTGAAAAGCTACAAGCTAGAATATAAATCGCTTAAAATTGAAAGTTTCAAACACACCGTGACATTTATACATTAAATAACCTACAGGTCAAGTTATACAAGTTCTGTTTATTTCCGTGCTTAGTTTTTTGTGTAATTATCTTCTTCTTTTTTTTTTTTAAATAGCTCTGGTCTTTTAGACAGAAGTCTTTTGAGATTGATGCGCACTATCTGTTTTCCAGTCTTTGCTGGTGTAAACAAACTCTTACTCTTTGCTTACCTGTACAGGTGGATCAGTGTGACGGGGGAGACCGAGGGAACAGCAATTTTCTTGAATAATGGACTTTTTCCTACCGCGATAGTAACAGTCAAGAAAATGACCGAATTCGTTTTGCTGCAGCACATCCCACATTGTACTGACGTCTGGATGTCCAATGGCCAGTAACCACAGCTGACATTGCTGTGAATCTCCAACCGGCAAATGATGGTAACGGACATTGGTTACGTTCTTTGTATAATTGTTACGTCTCACAACCATGCACTTCATGAAGAACAACAACAACTGCTAAGTTATCTTACTACAGAAGTTTGCCTACTAACGCTGGTTTTGCTGAAGTCCTGATTGTTTACTTTGAGCAGCATGTGGGCACACACACTTCTGTACGCCAGCTAAGTGCAGTTCAAGTGAATGAGGAGAAAAATTTCAAACTTCTCCACTGAGTGAGTTTTAATATTTATTGAACACACTTCAACTTGACTTTAAGCCATACATTGAATCTTGTGTCAAAACTACTATAAGCTCCATCCACTGTACTCTCCATTTCACATTTTATATGGCTAAAATGAGTGTCTAAAATCAAAAATTCAGGACACATGGAAGGTGAAACAGTGGATGACGGACAAAGAAGTTAAAGCCTACTGACCTGTGGGTGGTGCATTGTTTCCCCTGTTTTTTCTCTAGGAAGTTTGCTCACTGAGCAAATTGATGCAATAGGGCCTGCATGTTAGGAGTGGTGCTGTTTTATGTGTTTGTGCTGTTAGCGTGGGACTTTGCACAACAGCTCCCAGCTATGGGCCAGTGTGTTTGTGCATTTGTTTGTAGGTGTAGGTGTGTGCGTGCATGCTGCATCAATCCCCGACCAGCAGCCTACCTATAAAGCACAAGGGTGGTCAGCCTGTTTATTGCGTGGGTTTGCAAACAATGCTCACCCATTAGGCTTAGACCAGTGAGTCGCTCACAACGGTTAAATCTTATTAGGACCTTAACCTGAGTGTTTTCAATCATAATCTTTATTTCCATTCTGCCTCCAGCTCACTGCTGGTAAGGAAGAATTCCAAAAACATCTCGCCCACTGAAAGCACTCAGTAGACCTTCTTTTAAAACATTTTGGATGGTTGTGCACTGTTGAAAGCAGCAAAGGAAGTCCAACAGTTTCAGAGAAAACTTACCTTGTATATATTTTGTTAATAATCTCGTCATACTGGGAATCATCGAAGGGGCTTGGATGATTAAACAGGCTTTGGTTCGGAATGAAATATCTCAACAACTCTCAGATGGATGGCCATGAAATTTTGTACAGACATTCATGGGTCCCAGATGATGAATCTAAAATTATTTTACTGAGCTTCTTACTTTACTTGTAGCGCCACCATGAGGTTGTCATTTGTGGTTTTGACTGAAGTATTTCAGCATCTTTAAATGGGTTGCCAATGATGTCTAACCCCACCCCAGGATCAATTGATTCAGTAATCATTTTGGTAAGCCCTGTCTTTTATTCCAGCGTCACCATCAGATTAAAAAAATTGTTTGTCAGTTCTTCAGTTGATGATCCAATAACTGAAAAACTTTGACATTTTCATCTATTGTACTGTGTTTTGCACCAACTAGAAAATTAATACATCATTATGCTACATTTAAATGAAAACTGCATAAACATACCTACTTAACATCAACATGCCAGCATGTTATTATAAACATATTAGCATGACACTAGTATTCAGCCTCTAATAGCATTGCTGTAGTCTCTCAGTCTTGTCATTACACTGTTTATATTAAATAAATTTTCACTGCATAGGTACATAACACACAGACACACACGTACTCCTGTGTTAGCAATTGTAATATCCAGCATAATACTAGCTGCACTTACAACCTACCTTTGTTCCCCTCTCTTTCTCCTTCCTGGATTCCCCCTCTTGTGATCTCTCCCTCGCCCCGCTGAGTGATGGCTTAAAAGCGAGGGAAGTTAATGACAACCATAAACCCTCTTAGCTCGTCAATATAATCCTTCCTCTTTCAAGCAAACTGTGGAAACTACAAAGAAGACAACTTGGCCCATTTCATTTTTTGATATTCATTTAATGATAATATCACTTTTTCATTTGTACAAATATGTCCACAGAATTAAAAAAGCAACAAACAACAAATAGCTTCCCAAAATAAACAGGGAAAAATTAACAATCACATTGAAAATACTTTTGGTTATCTTCAATGTATTCTATTTTACACATACATATTCCAGTTGCATTATTTGATTGAATCCTGTGTGGGTGTTTTGTATGGAACTGTTAATTGTACACTGGGAACACTGTAGGTAGGTAATTTTACAGACGTTTACAAATGTGTCTCTGGCGCGTTTGACAATAGGTAAGTTGTTTGGGACTTAATGTAGTCTTAGGCATGCAGGCGCAAAGAGGGGCTAACTGATTGTGACTTGATGTCTGCAGATCTCTGCACAAGACTGAACATGCGCTTGTATTATCACTGAAGTTGACAGATCTAAACGCACACATACACACGCACACACTCACACACACTCACTCACTCACACACACACACACACACAAGGTTACTGTGAGTCCATCATTGCCCCTATATTCACAGACTTGGGTCTCTGCACATTGTGTCTGCAACCTACAAGTGGATTTCCCACTTTGCAAGTCTCAGTGCCTTCTACTGAACAATATAAACACTCCAAAGTTTGCTGTGCTGTCTCTGCTGAGACACAAGTGAGCAAAACTGGTACCCTCCTAGCCAAGACAAAAGTATGCACAACATTATGCTGAGCAGACCATTTTTACCCAAGAGAAACACGATACACAACCATTATTTGCTTCACTTGCTGTGAGCCAGGACAAATAGTATTTTGTGTGTGAATTGTGGTTGCAATATATAACAGAGTTTCCCTTGCAGGCAATACACATAATAAATAAAGTCTCTGAAGTTGAGTTTTGCCATGGTAAAATCATGTGAGTGCTTACTGTAATTAAGGCAAGATCTTAACTGATGGATAATTAGTGCAGCGCTGAAACAGAAGGGGTGCAGTCAACTGCCTTCCTCTGTACCTTAGTAATCCTGCTTACCTTCTCCCTTTGTTATGCTAAAGCAGGCTGAGGGCTTCACAATCGAGAAGGGGGATTTAGTCTCGAGTCTGTCCAGACTCACATCTACTTAGACTGTCTGACATTCTGGGGCCAAAGCCCTTTGATTGACTTTGCTGGTACCAAATGAGTTTTAATCTTCAAAGATTTTAATCTGCTGTTTTGTCTGTTAGTCACAAGAGGTGGGGGGTGCAGAACATAGGGGGTTGTTAACAATCACAATGTTGCACAATAAAAAAAATAACATAGAGACAGGTATAAAAACATACATACAAAAAAATCACAAGAATTTTAGAGCCAAATAAAGCAAATACATACAAGCATCAGCTATTTACTCTGCGTGACTTCATTTGGTAAAGGTCATTCACAGCAAGCACCGATCCCTTTGGGGTAGTGCTGAGGAGTTGCAACATGCAGCAAAAACAATTGCTGATAGTGTTTCTTTGGGCTGTTGTGATGAGGAAAAGACGGCACAAACCCATTTTAGTACACTGTCCTTTATGAACAGACAAAGGTGGACACGAGGTCACTATGTCCCTGTACCATAGGTTTCAGCCAGTGACGACTCGTAGTCAGTTCCAGCATAGCTGATAGGTTGCTGACCAGCAGTGTGAAAGAGAAAGTATTATTAAAGCAGAATGCAGCATGTAAGTGGAGCAGAGGCACTTTCAACGCCTCTTAAAGTTCAAACAAATGTTTTTTAACTTGTTTAATGTCTTCTTAGACAAATGGAGGGCATTGAGTTAAATAAATGTCCAGGTTCTCTTTTGCTGGTTGGCTAGCTGGTACTCTGTCCTCCTTTTATCACATCAGCAATTGCTGCTCTCTATGTTCACCAGTGGAGAAAATAGAGCTGAAGAATTTAAATTCTCCTTTAGGTCTGAGTAGTCAAAACCAGGTGTCAAAAGTAGGAAGGTTTGTGTGAAGACATATTGTTATTTGATGTACAGTGATCCTGTAGTAGCAATACCTCATATTCCAGATTGCCATTCTGAACAGCGGGTTCAGGGATCATAATTTGGGGCTGTTTCTGAGGCAGAGCCCCATTATCCAATCCAGTCTTAACACCATCCAACTCTAACTGAGAGGGTTCACAGTCTAGGTCCAGATGGCCCTTAGCCCTCTTCCGGCGAAGATAGCATACCACTCCAACTGCTATTGCTATCAGAACCAGCAGTAGCAAGATGGCAACTGCAGGCACCAGCATACTGGTCAGCTTCTGATCATCAAACTGTGCATCATGACCCCTGACAGTATCAGCAGCAGTTTGAGCCTCAGTGCAGACACTGTCTGTGCCAGTAGGAGCACCTAGTGGACTGGCACACACACTGTAGGTGGAGTTAGGCTTCAAGCCTCTGAGTCTGTACTCAGGGAAGGATGCTGGCAGGCTGAGTTGCATTGGCCTGCGGTCCGGCCCAGAGAGATTGCGGTAGGTTAGGCGGATTCCACGGATGTAAGGCCTCATTTCAATGTAGCGGTGGAGGTCGAGCAAGATCGAAGTTGCGGTCACTTGATGGGAGCTGATGTCTGGCGGATCTGCAGTGACAGTTGCCAGGGGAATTTCATCGTCAGGTGGTGAAGGTGGATGATAATTTTGGACTTCACAATAAATGCCCGAGGTGCCATGTGGACAGGTACACTCTACCTGACCATGCTGGTCCAAATGACAAGTGCCTCCATTTAGACAGGTGTGAGATGGACAGAAATGATACTTCTCATCTAGATCGATGCTGCTGCTACTAGGGGATGCTGAAAGAGGGGGCAGAGGATAGTCATCATCTTTGTCTGTTGGGCTGTCACTGGCCCTGGGGACTGGAATAGCTTTAGTTGTACTTGGGAAGGTAGTGACCGGAACAGGCATGGTAGTAGTAGTTTTGACAGTACTAGTAGTTACTGTAGTTGTGGTAGGACAGCCAAAATCCCTATGCTCCAGCCTTTCCAGTACCTTTCCGGCATTTATAGGTGGGAAGTGGCAGCGGGTCTCCTCGGTTCTCTCTAGGATGATGCTCTGGGCTCTCAGCCACCTTGGGAACCATGCTAAGGTGCAGAGGCAGTTGAAGGGGTTCTCTGCTATTGTGAGCTTTCTGAGGTGTGGCAAGAGCTGTGAGAACTCTTCAGGGAGGCCCTGCAGACTGAGGCTGCTAATGTCCAATTCCTGTAGCTCTCCAAGGTTTTGAAGGTCTTCAACCTTAAGAGGACCCATTGGGTTTCCAGCCAGGCTGAGGTGAATCAAGCCTTGGGTCTCCTTTAGCACTGAGGGAAAGGACTTGAGCTGGTTTCCTGATATGTCCAGTTCATGGAGATTCTTTAGACTACCTATGAGCTCCTTATTCAGGCTAGTGAGCCCAACACCACCCAGTTTAAGGGACTCCAGGTTTGGGGTCTGAAGGTCTGAAGGACCCAGATTGGGTAAGACATTAAAGCGAAGGTCCAGCAGTAGCAGTTGGGGCATTGAGAGAGTAGGCAGGGATGTTAAGTGGTTCCTCTGCAGTTTGAGTTCCAGCAGGTGCTCCAAGCCATCAAAGGCTGCAGGGTGGATGGTCTTGATTTGATTACTATAGAGATAAAGGCGCTCAAGCAGTGCCATACCCTGAAAACAGGTTTCTGAAATATGGGTTATCTGATTGGATGACAAGTCAAGGTTTCTCAAAGAGGTCAAATGTTCAAACACCTTTTCAGGAAGTTCAGTGAATTTATTCTGACTCAGGTCCAGCATTTCCAGGTTTTCAAGACCATCAAAGTCCTCAGCTGTCAAGCCCTCAATGCCATTGGAAAAGACATAGAGGCTTTTTGTGGAAGGAGGCACTCCTTTTGGAATGGTAGAGGACTGTCTCTGGTAACAAAAGATGGATTCTGGTGTTGAACAGGTGCAGTCCTTTGGGCATTCGCTAGACAAGGTGCCGTCAGGAAGGATCAGGAAGAGCAGAAAGGGCATCAGTGGAGTGAGAAAAACCTTCATGTTGTAGACTCTTTCTCTCTCCATGCTCAACCTAAGACAAGAGAACAGATACTGTTAATGATCTGCATAATCATTGGAGAAATATACAGTCAATGCTGATAAATTTTAATCTGCATTATATTACTGGCCTCTGACACAAGAAGGATGATGCAAAAGATACAGCACAATATTGAATTTCTTTTACAAAGCATATTTTCTTTCTGTGTAGTCTCGTTTTTAGACCAGCCAAGGCCAGCTATTGATTCACTGCGTGGTTCTTTAATGTATTTCATAGAGTGAAATTATTATCAAAGGTTTAACTGTGCATAGCCAGTGATCAAAGGAAGTCTTGTCACAAGGTCTCTCAAACAATAGGGCTGTAGTCGTGACCTCACGCCTCAGATGTTTTTAGCTATATTCAGGGAACATAGTGGTGTGTTGCCACACTTTTCTTGCAAAAGGAGAGCAACAATCTCCCTGCAAACATTTTTGTAATAGATTGTACTTCGGAATGAAAAGTTGATCTTACAGATGGCTGTGTGCATATCTGCATGTCTGAGTGAGTGGACATGCACACGCACAGCCCCACGTGTGGGGTGTGTGTGTGTGTGTGTATTTGTAAGCTGCCACCCCCTGCTATTTACTTTATGGCACACCCTCTGTGGTTACAGTGGGGTAACAGTTAGCTCTCTATGTTTAAGACAGACTCCAAATCTTTGACAAACTCAAACATACAGTGGCCATTTAAAAAAAAAAAGAAATCACTTTTTTTTTCTCAAAAGATATATCAAAGTGAAAACACAGCGACTTTAATGGTTTTTCTGTCTTTGAAGAGTTCCTGAAACAGGAAAAAACTTTACACTTCATACACCCCCTGGAAGGATTCACCATAAAGACTACTCTTGTTTCTCCAGTTTCATATATCTATACCATGTCAACTTGGTGTGGCTTTATGTCTGCCATATTGCATGTGGCCACGCATCTGTGGATGATTTACTTTGTGGCGTTCTAAACTTGGAGAAGAGCTTCACTGATCACCGGAGCTGCTTCCCTTACCATAGATGAATATAAATAACACGCACTCTGTATGTTGTCATTTCACAGACTGACAGTCAGTGCTACTTGCCAGATAAGTGTCTCTAAAGCTGTAAAAACGATTAGATATACAGACACTAAAGAGAGCAGATCATCAAGAAGATAACATACTGGGATTTAAGCCCACTTCACCGAAGCCCAAGCCTTACAAAACAAACGCTCTGGTAGAGCCTCATCACAATATTTAAAAAGGCTGAAAATGAGAGAACAGATGATGAACTGGAGAAAAGAATGAGGGGAAATGAAGGAACTAGTTGCTGTGAATCTGTGTGGCAGGATATCATCCTCTGCTATTGAGTGAGATGGCCTTGGGGGAGAAGGTAACATCTTTATCTGTTGACCATTTCTGTTCTTTAGACAACTGTTTGTTCTCTTTTTTATTCGTCAGGAAGTCGATACAAAACACTTTTTGGTCCTTAGACTTTTACCAGAGGCATGGTGATATGATTTACACAAATATACTCAAAATTCCCTGTATTCTGTAGTTAATTTTGTCATGTTATGATTTGTCTTGTCATGATTAAAATTTATTGATTGAGGATGAAGATAGTGAGTGGTGTATATCTTCTAAACCTTATGATTAATGACACCCATAAGTTCTGGATGTTGGTTGACACGAATGCCCTAAGGGAGCTTATTTTAGGGCCTTAAATGGTGCAGTTGTTGATGTCTACACTGCACAAATACCTGAATGAGAAGCCAAGTATGTGTGACTTACAGTTTCAGACAGATGGAGCACACACTCAGAGAACATTCTGTTCTCACACTGCTCACCTAGAGTCAGGCCCATTTTATCAGAAATGTCAAAGAAATTGCTTTTGATGTTTAATTTTTTTCCCCTATCTTGATCAAGATACACAGAGAATTTTTTATAGGCTCTACATTTGCTAAAGGAATTCCAAAATAATTAAGTATTGCTGTAATTTTGTTTCACTAACTCATAGGTGTCAATGCCACCAAAATTTACTTAAGCGTGTAACAGTAGCATCAAAGCTGCTGCCAACTTAAATAATTTCTCATACAGTCACTTCTCTTTCCTTTCACTATGTCTGTTTAATAAAACATATTCTTTAAAAAACAATCACCGCTTCGAATTTCAGAGCTTGGAGAGCAGATCAAGGGTTTTGGGGGATTCAGTAAAGAGGCAGAGGAAGGTCCAGTATCATCTCATCAGATCACAGCTATGGCATTTATTTTCCTTTTCTTTCAGCATACTTTTTTTTCCACCTCTCCTTGGAAACATTCCCTGATCTCCTCTTATTCCTTCTCCAGTGTGTGAGGGGTGATTGATAAGGTCTTAGCCTGAGGTATAAGGGAATAAGTTATTCAGCTTTTGTTACATGCATGCTCGTGCGGTTTAACTGTTGAAGTGATAAAACAGAAAACCTGGAGTTAATAACTTTTGTACTATTTAATCACTCTTCATATGAACTAAAAGCAATCAAAGCATTCGCTTTAACTCCTCTACCAACAGGTTACTCTTACTATGTAGGTAACTCTTTCAGACTGTGCAAAAATGTTATTTTGTGCAGCTGGATGCCATTTAAATGACCCTTTTCAAACCTTAGGGACTAATTGAACAAAACGGCTAACTAGTTTTAAGAGTTAGCACCTGCAAATAGCACAGAAAAACTGCCTAAACTTTGGCAGCCTTGCAGAAAAGTTTGACCCACCTAGTATTGTAAATGTTTATGGAAACTCTTGCCCAGAAAGTAACGGATAACATCTGATGTTTGATGTTGGCTACAGCTGAATGGGCAGCAGAGGTGAAAGGTTGCAGTTATCCCATAATTTACAGACAGTGCCTGGGGAAATTCACTCTAACTGGTGAGTAATTACATGAAGTGAGTTGTAAAGAATTTTTGGGTCATGTTTACTGGCTAGGGAGAAGTGCAAGATATAAATGTTTTTATTTGCTCCTGTTGAAAATAAAGTTTTAATCGTACTAATCGATAATAACTGAAGTCATGAGTTCATGACAGGTGGCCAGAATTTTTAGAATAGTCAAAGAGAGAAAGGCTGGTTTCATTACAGGCTTCAGAAATGATGCAGGTGCTGATGGAAGAGGGAAAAGACAGACTGTGGCTGCTTTGGTCTGTGTAAAGAAGAAGAGAAAACAGAGGGATTTAAGACGATAAACAGGAAAGGAAGGAGATTGGAAGAATCAAGCAGCAGCTGGAACATATGCAGATGTGGTGCTGCGTTTCAGTTTTAGCACAGAATACGGCGTGTGTGTGCCAAAGAGGGTGTACACAAATACGTACTTAATGTTAAAGGACGTCTGTTCAGAACAAACACTGCGTGCACTTCACTGTTTGTGTGAGAGAAGTATCATATGTGTCTGTAGTTGTCCAAAAATCCAATTTCATTCCTTCCGGAGATGAAGAAACTTGACTTTGGTACATTCTATCAGGGCCAGAGACGGGTATAATGGTCCAGTGCCAGAGCATACAATAACTTCAAGGCAGCTATGAGAGAAGACAGAGCTATGCAGATAAACGGAGAATATTTTTCTTTGAGACTCAACGTGGTGATTCCACCGTCGCTCCCCAGGGCAGAATGTTTATTTGACTGTGCCTCATTCCAAACTGGGCCAGGCACATCTGATAACCCAGCGGAGGAGGAGAAACTGTAGTTTAGGTGGATGAGGAGAGGGGCTCAGTCAGTGAAAACTGCCAGATCACAGATAAATTTGGACGTGAGTGACTTTTGCAGGTCTTATCAGTGGGATAAGATAAGGTGTAACTCTGGCGACACTGCAGGATGGATGCACGGTACACTATGGGGGTGAGGGACTCCTGGCTGTGCGGCTTTAAATTTATGTTTTGAAGTGAATCCAGGTGGAGGGCCCAGAGAGACACAGCAGAAAGACAGGCTTGTTGTCCTGAACAATGAGGAATGCCCCCTCCCCTCTGGCCTTCCTCCTCTCTCTTGAGTTGTAATTTCCTTTTCTCTCCCCTGCGCGCTTGTTGAGACATTCCTGAGACAGGCCGCAGCTGAGTTTGAAAAAGTAAGCTTGTCTATTTCACTGGCTTGGCATTTTGAGATTAACAGGGAGTCTCTCTAAATTTATAAACAGACGATTGATTGGATGAGTGATGGTACTGGTTGTGTAAATGGAAGTTCAAACATCTTTGTGAGCAGACTAGTTATATAACGACTGTTCTTGCATCTGTGTCTTCTTAAATGCCTGAGTCTAGATTCGTGTGGGTTGTATTAGAATAAAACGTGTTGGCTGTTAAATATGTGGAGTCAACCGAGCGCCAGAAACAGCAATGAGAAAATGCAATATAAGAAAAATGTGAGAAAAAATAAAAGAAGAAAGCATATCCCTTGAAAAGAAAAATTAAAGAGGTGATATGAGGAGGCAAAAGGAAGAAAAGCATTCTTCAGTCTTCGTCAGCGCATTTCTTATCCTGCTTTTTCTTTCTTTTCAAGATGGAGAGGAAAAGAAAACACAAGCAGGGGAACGGCAGAGACAAAAGCAGGTTTCTGTCAGGGGTGGAGAGGTGGATAAGACCCAGCTTTGAGAGAGTGAAGTGGGCTTCGGCAATTAAATCCCGGCAGGCCAAGCGTCAAGAGCCCTTATCTTCAGAGCTGAAGGCCAACGCTGAGGGGCAGCGAAGGGTACAAGAGGGGGTAGAAAACTGCAGTGTGTTTATGTGTGTAGAGGAGTCGCAGTCACTGTGCACTTGCATAATGCAGCAGGCCACTAATTCACAGTGAGGGGATAAGGCTGCACACTACAGAGTGCATACTCCCATTAAAGTCTATCTATTAAAGGAACGGCGATTATGCTATGTGCATCAGAGTACAATCTATAGCGTTGTAAGTTAGTTCACTGCAGTGCCCTATTAAAATATACTACTACAGCAGCTCCTCATGTTGATTTACAACACCAGCGCAGGGACATGAATTCACATTGGTTGTAAATGAAACTCGGCATCCAAAGAAATGCTCATGATGATGGCTGCTGTTAGCCCCCTGACACCAGTCTCTTCCCCTGTCCCCCTTTCTCCTGTATTTTTGCCCATTTTCCATCTGCGATCCTGTGAGAAAACAGAGGACCACTCCTCCAAACACACTACCAATCCCCATCCCTCCCTACTGTCAGTCGTGGCCTCAGCTGGACCCTGTTATCCACAATCCTACGGGGTTACCCGTCAACATGACGAAGGGGTTGAGAGAGAAATAAGAAGGGGAAACAAGATTTGTGTACAATATCCGAGGTTCAAAGATTACTCATAAAGTAGCACGAGAGAAAAGTGAGCATTTGTGCAGACAGACGCACGCAATACAAGTATGACTTTAAAAGGTCGACTATGTTAATGAACGTTAATGACTTTGCTGGTATGAATGTAATGTGTCAAAGTATTTTATTGTTCATTGCATAAGCTATTGCAGCTCTAATGTAGCACTTCATTGCTGGGTTGTTCCTATTATACAAACTGTATTAGATAATCAAACAGAGTATATGTGGATCAAAAAGGAAGGCATGTTTTGAAAGGGAAACATGAGGAGTAAGAGAGCAGCACTCAACTGTTAATCTTTGTCCAACGTTTTACATTTAAGGGCTCTTTGGGTGCTTAGGGGTCTCAGCAGCGTATGAGGAGAGCAAATTTATTTTCCTAATGTTCTAAAATATACATTTTCATGAATTCATATGTAATACAAAACATCAAAAACTATTCATTTGTGCGCCCGAAAAATCTGATCTTTTCTTCTGTAACATTGTACTGTCAAGGTAAATTGCATCCATCTATCTGCTTAAATTTGACAAACAAGATTGAGTGTCAGCTGCATAGAACATTGATAAAGCCAGCAGTTGCCACTAGACTGAGAAACCACATTCCAGCATATGCTTCACAACAGTAACGCCGCACTTGCATCAAGGTCAATCAAGCAGGCAGAACACAAAGAAGAGGACTTGTGGCATGAAAGAAAGATGATAGTTGCACTCCGTCTGTCGCAGCAAAGCTCATCTTGAAACCACAGTATTACTACAATGCTTTGTAGTGGTATGCTGGAGGTAGGCAGGCTGTAGAAGCTTAACAATGTCTGCACAAACAACTGATTTCAGCCTTGCCGCAAGAAAAAAAAACCCTGTAATAGACACATCCATCATGTATCAGCTCTCTTGATGTCACAGGAGCGCTGTTTTAATTAGCACAAACAACCGCTTAACCTACAATCAGGTTACTGACAGGCCACTTCCTTATTCCAGACTTCTTGTACTTCTCTAATTCTGTGCTTATTTTAACCCCCTAGTTGTTGGTGTGAAAGGCCTTTTCATTTCAGGATATATGTTTTTTTATAAAGGGCAGTATGAAGCATTAGAGCCTAAAGCTGGAGGACTTGACAGAGAGCATCATATGGAGTCCAGAGGTGAATGGGAGGGTAATGCAATAGTAAAACCAACACAAACAGTTTATGTTTACTGCACTATAAAAGGGACATGGGACCATTCAGTGTTTGATTTTGAGGTCCCTGTAAGACATTATATTTTCAAAAAGTGAGCTATGTTTGATTGTAAAAAATATATATATTAACAGAAAAGTGAAGATAAAAGAAACCTTAAAGCCGAACAGTCATCCCAGATAGCATCAGTCCAAAGGACAACAAAGCCCATGAGGCAGTGAGGCAGAGAGAGACTCCTTGAGGTGAGAGGTCAGGCTTGAGATTAGTGTTTCCACCGCTGCTCAGCATTCTGTGTCCTCTGTTTGTAACTGTGGTGCAGACAACACAGATAAAAGGCCCTGTTTGACACGAGCATACACCCAGATCCAGTTACAATCACACACACAGGTACACACGAAACACGTTGGCCCTCGTCTCCACAACAGGTGCTTTCTCTGCTCCTCCAGGGCAAAATGAAACCCAAAACCTCTGGAGTGTGGCTGAGTAAATGATGCGACCTGTGCCAAACTTCCAGCCACAGCCGGCTGTTTGCTGCGGCCTCAGAAAAGAGAGCAGGCGAGGGGGAACAGAAGCAGGCGGAGGTGGGCGGCCGGGCAGCCAAACTAGACCAGAACTGGGATTGTGCAGCAGCGTGTCTGCAGTCTAGCTCTGCCTCCTCCGAGCTTTGGAGGATAGAGGTCAGGCGCTACGAGTTCCAAAAGGAAATGTGGACCATTTCCTTCTGTTTTATTGCTGAAGGATATGACGAATGGTGCTGTAGATGCTAGACTTGATTTTGTTTTTATAAAGGCACACACAGGGGGAGGTGCAGGACGCACTGACTGAGGTAGACTCTCCCTTCTCTCCTCTGTCTCGCTCAGTTTACACACAGTGTCTTCTTGTTTTGCCTGTTGAGCAATACCTCAACACTGACACACGTCTTTTATCAGTGCGCCCTGCCCTGTGACCTCTTGGAACAGATTTCTTTCATAGGCACACACAAAGGCATCTGTCTGAAACCTTTCATATTGCACAAACATAAAGGATATATGAGTTAAGTATCCAAGCAACTTCTCATATGCTGCTCAGCCTGTTGGTGACCTGAACCATATGACCCCACTACTCTGCCAAATCTGTCTTTGACCTGGCTGGAATCAGTCACAGCCGGGTGGCGTGGAGAAACAAACAACACCTCTCTGCCTAACTCACTCTCTGCCTCACACTCCCTCTCTTGGTCTTCTTTGTTTATCTTTTATTTACTCTCAAACATAGCAGAAAACCACTCAACCACAGTCGTAACAGTCGGATAAGTCCAAAAGGACTACATCACTGGGAAACAGAATAATACATCCTAGTGTCACAAAACTGGATTCTCTCCAGGTCTTGGCTTGTGTCTTCATATCCTGCGCATGAACGTTCATGCCTTCTTCCACAGTCAAAACTTTATTGTGCTGTCTGGCTCTCTGACCCTGAGAGCAGTGCTATCCAGAGCTTGTTCTCCTGATAGAGACAGGCGAAGCAAACTGGTCTAAGGCAGTGTTTCACTAAGACTTCTTGGAAGATGTCTGAGAGAACCTGGCCTCGAGCAGGGACAGGGAAATGTTTGTACAGCGTGTGTGCTTGTGGTTAGTGGCGGCTGGATGGACCAGTTTTATCAGTCAGTCACAAGCCCCGGTGTAATGTGCACACTCCGACACTATGCCTGCCCCTTTGACATTCATTCCGACTCCAACATGATTGCAATGCTCTTTTGTCACCCTACCTGGAGTCTTTCTCTCTTTGTCAGGAGTTATTGTTTATTTACCAACCCCTCTAGAATCCGCCAAAGTGACTTTATTCGACAAAAAAACACTCCAAAGCTCAGAAAATTGTGGAAAGAGAGCTTGATTACTGACTGTCTGAAACTAACATGCTGATTCTCTTTGTTAAAAGATTAAGAAACGGATCACACTCGATGTTGACAGTGTCTTTACCTTTGTCCTTTGTTGCAACAGTAAGAGTTTAATTTGGCGTTCAACTAAATCAGAGGGTGTGTGTGTTAGACTGCAGGCAGGCACACTGACTGGCGGGTTGACTCTCCTTGTTAGACAAACAGTGTCACACGCACTCACTGAGGAAACAATCGAAGTTATCCGTCTTTATGTCTTCAATACTGTCCGTACATCCGGATTTCCTTTCCACTTACTGTTTGAATATAGTGTAGCAGTTAAGTAGTTGTAGATGGCCTGCATTTTTGTCGAAGCTGTGTCGTTAAAAGTCCACGCAAACACACTGTACGGCTAACAGGTGACGTTCTCGTTTGACACATCGCGCAAAAATTTCTAACATCTTGGCCTTGTTGCCCTGCCATCTCTTTCTCTCAGGTTTGTTCTTGTAGCCGTCAATAGCATGACTGGAATCTGATGGATTCGCATCCCTTCCACCTTCCACAGCAGCCCTGCAGGGCCTTGTAGCAACTATGTAGCTGTTAAAGCGTTCAGAAGACTGCAAACCTTGTGAGAGCTAAAGGCTAAAGCAACAGAAAGGCAAACAGAAAACAGCAGCATTGCTAGTGCTGACAGGTAAATATCAACTTGTCTACCTTGTCAAAATGCAGTTCAGTGCCAAAACTTACAGACTTATGAAAGCAAACGTGCTAATGAGCACTTTACTGGCGCAAGACAGCTTTTCAAATGGACCACAACCCCGGTAAAGTCGAGACACTGGGAAAAACGTAAATAAAAAGAAGGCGGTTAGTAGTATAATCCCTCATACAATCATGAGCTTCACATAGTGGTGAAACTCGCCACATGCCTATTTGTGAATGACTGAGCCTTTCGATGCCCCAGTCACACCAAATCATGATAATATCACTTATTACCGATGAACGTGGTTACCTGTGAACTGTTCTAAACAGGTGTTTTTGGATCATTTCACAACTTTTCCAGTTATTTGTTGCCCCCGTAGCAATGTGTTTAAAACATGTCGCTGGCATCAAGTTCAGTCATCATCAAAAATCAATGTAATTGATGAGGTGAAGCATTAAATATACTGTTTTTGTACTGTTTCTAACAAAGTGTCTGTTCCAAAACTGTTGGTAAATTATCACATTCTGTTTTGTTTTGTACAGCATCCCAACTTTTTGAAGTCAGGGTTGCATGTGCAGCTATTTGAAAGACAAGATGTACAACAAATTTTTACTCTTCTTTCAGACAGCCATGTGTCACCAAGGTGAGACAGAAGACACGAAGAATGTCCATATTTCCCTCTCACTTAGCACCTTTTCTTTTTGTGAGATTTTTGCTGACGTCTACGGCAATAAAATGTGAAAGATGATTGCTATGTCAGGCAGGGGGAGGATGCAAGTGATTTATTGAACTGTAGTCAGATGAGTGATTGATTCCTCGTCAACTATAACTCATGATAAGTTTAGTAGGCTTATGTTGTCACAGCTTGAATAAGGTTTGAAATTAAGATTAAGGCAAATTCATATTAGGTCAGTGACATTATGTAAGTAGTAACATGTAATGAATCTGAAACAAGTGGAACTTTCCTCAATTGTTTCTAAATCCAAACCTCCTTTTAAAAGCAGGCATCATGCAGCGCTACCTGTTTTTCAGGCCCCCCAACCTCACACCACCTCCTCTGCTCAGAGTTACCGTTTGTGATTTTTCTCGTCATTCTGCCCCGCGGGGTTTTTTCTTTGATTAAAAACAAAAGCAAACCACCTCAGACATGTGCCACACTCAAGATAAATGTCAAATGGAGATGGCCTGTGCTGATTAGGATGTCACTAAGGAATTTTTTGTGAAAATGCTGCCAGTGCCGGGGAGGCAGCACACATCCCCCATCCCCAACTCTGACATGCCTCACAGCCATGGCCTCAGGTGCCCTGCGATTACCTCATGAACCAGGATTTTGACTTTTAAACTACATTACACTATCGTAGTGTGCTTTTTTATGGTATTCAATTTAGCCTGTTAGACATACACATTAAATGAGTCAGCTACTTTTATCTTTTCCTTTGCTGAAGGACCGTTATTTTTTTTGTCCTGTTAAATCAAATTTAATTCTCAGATAAATGGCACGATCCCGTAATTACTTTTTAATCTCACACGTTGCACATTTACATGCATACTTTACTGAATAAACTAGTGAGTCTTTCTGTCTTATCTGTGGTCGAGTGTGAAGACATCACTCAGCAACAGTCTATTAAGACATCAACCCTGACCTTCAACACCACAATTTGCCTGCAGCAGGTGTGCACAACAAGGTGATTCCTCATATCCAGCACAGGCAAGACGGGAGAGGAGAAAGGAGGAGGAAGAGGGTAGTGACAGGAGTGGAGGAATAAACAAGTGTTCCTGCTTTAACCTCCTTTTCCCTTTAGGTTGTTGTTGTTCACACAACGGATTGCGTAAATCTGCTAAAAGCAACAATCTACTGAACTTAACCCGAGCGTAATGTGTCCCTTTACTCCACATGGTACATGTTGTTATTAAGGACAACATTGCTGCTTTTGCCTGTTTTAGATTTTAAAGAATAGATTCTGCTTAATTTACATATTTGCTGACTTTTGGACTTTCACACACCGTATGAAAATGTAGCAGACTTGTTAAACTTGCTTGACAGTATTTTGACACCTATAGTTCAGTTTATTTGGTCCGAATCAGCGGATGAGTTGCGACTCATTTGCATTTTCCATTCGGTTTGGTTTCACGCAGGCAAAATGTCAAGCGAACCAAAATGTATCAACAAAAGTCACGTAGGAGCTGTCATCCCATTCACTGGCCAGAAAACATGTTGCTTGAATCCCCTTTCCTTCAGCCGTTCGCTTGTGTTTTTTCTAGCTGTTGGGCTGAATTATCGTCTGCCCAAATATTAAGAAGGCAATATATTTCATTGCTGCTCCAGGTCAACCCTCAGTTCATGTTGGCGTCGCAGCAAACTGCTAGCTGTTTATTTACAAAGTTGTCCTCAGCCCATAATGCACAGCACAGCTGGCTGCAGGAGCTGGTTTAGTCCAAAAATGCACGATTCTTCTGCAGATGGGACAGATCAAGATAGGATCACAATCATACCAGAAACAAACTATACCAGAGGTTGTTTGTAATTGCCATTTGGTCTGCACCCGAGTTTGATTGCAGCGTTCACATCAACTGAAACACACCGCACTCGGTCTCAGAACTCAGCACTGCATTACTTTGTGAAAAACTGTTTAACTAGCAGTTAACATGCAAGTCTCAATAGTCCGTTAGATTTTCATACTTTTCATACTCAACCAACAGGTGTCTGGAATGATTAAAAAAAACAAAACACACATTCAAATTTTATGGTTTGTAAAGTGATTAGCAGTGACATTCAGGTGATTTATGCTAAACGGGACAAAACATGCAAACCACTGGTATAGTTGTTTGAAAAGGCCCTTACCCTAACATCTGCCTGATACTGTTCAGAAAGATGATTTCTATATTTGGTTATAAGGGAGCAAAGATGTAAGCCTTCACTATACAGGATCTGTAGTTGCACTGTTCTGTACAGAGTGACGACCTGACAAACTGCCACAGGGGGTCAATTATAGCAATTTGTCTAAATAAGGAAGAGTTTGTTTGCTCTCAAATCCGTTCTTACGCGTCATTAAGTGAGTACAGTAGATTCCTGACCTGACTTATAAGACAGAACAATGCATACCTCTGTGTGTGAGTGTGCGTGTGTTTGCTCACATGTATATGATCTGCCTATGTGTAGGGTTAGAGGAGAGCAGCCTTGTTTGTTCTTCAAAGTTTGCTTTGAGGTAGAAACATTAACATTATTAACTGACAATGACAACTGTCATGATTGGCATGGTGTCAAGGCGTTAATGAGCAACTACTGAGTGGTGGAGGCTGTGTTAATGTTGTGTTCCAGCTTCCTGTCTCCAAGTTTAGCATGCATGGCTAGAGGTCATATTAATGGGAAATGCAGATGACTAATGGCTAGACATTTGGCTCAGATTCAGAGCGTGAACTCATGCACACTCTCATATTTTTTTAATTCTTCATGGTAGCACAAGCTTTGGATTGAAACTCCAGGATAAAGGCAGACACAGCGATAGAATGTATGCTGACTCTGAATCATCGTCTGTTTAGCAAATGATTAACAGCGAGCAAGAATACACGAATTCCTCAACCTGAGGAATTCTGTGTTGCCCCAGAAGAAAAACTCTGCACCACCGCTGCTCTCTCTTCTTCTCTTGTTTTCCCTGAGGAGGACTGGGCTGCTAGCATAAAGGGGGAAGAGTGGTAAGGCAATTAGCAAGAGTAGCGGTGTGCATCCCGAGGCCCGAGGCTATGGCCTTTTCCTGTGTATGCTTGCATTTTACACAGTCCGTGTCACAGCTCATTGACAGCTAGCGCCACACAAGAATGAGGCAGGGCAGAGGTTGAGAGGGCAAGAACCACAGCAGCAGTTTTTACCAGTGATGCAATGACAGATGCTAACTGGCCCCCGGCACAAATAGCCTGGATGGTTAATATTTTAGTTTTATGTTTCAGGCTAAATCTTGAGGATGTGTCGCTTTTAAAACCAAGCAAAAAAATAAATAAATTACACTAAAAACACCATTTGCAGCAAAAATGTAATTTCAAGTTTTTCTTTTTCTTAAAGGCGCAGCATGCCGAGCAGATCAAAGACACGTCTTCGCTATTGGTTCCTTACTTTCTCGAAAATATCTTAAACTTTGTTGCAAGAGGAATTTGTTGACTGTGCTTGCAGTGATCAGCTCCGAGGGATAAATCAGAGGACATGTTAGATTCTTGTGATTGCCGCTACATGAAAAAACAATAACTCATATACAGTTAAGTCTCTCAAAAACTTGATTTTCCTGCTCTGTATAGCTCCCAACCACAAGCCTATTGGTTCCCACTTGGTATATAAATCTTTACAAACAATAGGGAAACATTTTCTTTAAAAAGAAAAAAAGAGGGGGAAAAAACACTTTTTTTCCCCTTTTTTTTTGTTAACAAAATGTTATAGAAAAATGTACTACACAGTGCGTTTGTTGGGGACTATTTCAGCTTAGGGATGAAACACATTTGGTGCATGTGATTATTTGCTGCGGCAGGACACTATATCTGGTATTTACTCTGACCATTATAGAAAGATCATCTCATTACTGACCAGACCAGACCCTTCCCTTTTAAAACATGTTGAAGCATAAAATCTAATTAAATTTATCTGCTTCTATTCAATAAAATTGACCTATTTTTAAAACTATGAGCCTTGAATACACTCTAGTTATGTACACTGTTATGTGTACCGAGGAGTTCACATTCAGACCATTTCTGCCACAACTCAATAACATCAGCAACCAGACAGGCATTGTAAACTCCAAAACTTCATTGGCTCTGTCTTTTCCTTTCCCCTCTGTCTGTAGCCCCACACAGCCTCACTGTATGTATTAAATGCAGTGTGTGTGTGTGTGTGTGTGTGTGTGTGTGTTAAGAGAGCCGCTCTTGTTCTCCTGCCAGTCTTGTTAAGAGGCTCAGAGTTGTGTGAAAGGGCTCTATTGAGGAAGCAGGTTGCTACGGTTAACACAATAAGGACCGCCAGCAGCGTGCGGTCTGGGTTTTTGGATTAAAATATTCAAAGGAGTGTATTATTATAACACTTGTCAAAAATACAACATTGCATCGTACAGTGTTTTTTTGTGTGGTGATTAAAAAAAAACTATGCCTAATGCTAACAGTGTGTTTGTATTATAAAAGCTTGCAACATCTTATTCATAATGACACAGTCTACCAATAAAACTGTCAGATTTAATTTCATGCCATACTCACCCAGTGAAGACGCCTCCTCCTCCTCTACTCCCGCTCCACTTTTTTTTGGTTACAGGTCTTGTTTTCCTGGAATTAAAACAGTTGTACCTGTGAGCCAAATATGTTGCAACGTTGTTGACATGCATTGTTAATGGCACGCAAGCACAACAGGAAGTTTTCCCTCTGTTAATTGGTCGGATTCCAGCTGTGTGCGAGAGCGTGCTGAGCACTGGCAGGCCGTGTGGCAGCGCCAGAGAATGACAGAGCGGGAGAGGAAGAATGCAGGCCGACCACTCCGCACTCTGTCA
>JAQFJB010000009.1:11516785-11527147 GCA_029874875.1 Naso minor
GCCCGAGAGTGTCTTTGTGTGTAGAGCGTTAACTTAAGCTTTTTTAAGACCCATATATGCTGCACTATGTTTATAGCACAGTTTCTAGTGTGATCTAGAAGATTAGTTGAGTTTCACCCTCTCAAGCTATCAAGTTCATATTTCTTAGCAGGTATAAAGTTTTTCTTCGCTGATTTGCGGTGCTTTCCCTTTTTGTTTAAGACAAGTGGATGCTGTAGTAGTATCCCTCAGTTTCTTTAAGCCAACAAGAGCTTTAATGTTACAAGATATCAGCCGGCAGACCCGAAACACACTTTATGTGTGTTTTCAATGATTAGTGTCTCATTATCTGTGACCATTGGACCGTTGCATGCTGTAATGCGTTTGCTGCTTTGTGTAAATACAGTATTAGCATCGAGTGTTATTTTTGAGCGCGCTTATGGGATCATAAATATGAGCCGGTTTGGGGAGAACCCACACAAAAAGTGACCGCTTGATTGATGTTTTATTATTGGGAGATGTTTTGCCAAAAGCAACTCCCACATTTCTTTATAATGGCAGACTTTTTTTTTTTCTTTTTCTTAAAATTTAATTTAAGACAGGGTCATAAAACAGTTTGGGAGATAATTAGCTTTGATGCACACGATGTTTCTTTCTCTTTCTCTCCCATTGGAACAGCACAAACAAACTGTATCTGTACACGTAATTATACAGACCCTTTCCTCCAGTATGTCGCCACCATGCAGTGTTTCATATACCAAAGCTCTGAGTCAGGAGGTGAAAAACACATTGAAGAACAGACCACATGCTTCACCTGATTGTGTAACACCTGAGACATCACCTCCCTTTACATTTATCAGCCCTGAGTCACCTGGCCGCACACGCTCGCTTCTTCGCAAAGTGTTTACATCTGAATATAACCTCATACGGTCAAGAGTTGGTTTTTGCCCGCTGACCTGCTGCTCTTCTTTATGTTTATTTGTGTGTGGGTGTGTTTTTGCACTCCTGCACGGAGGCTTTGGTTCATGTTTTGGGGTTATTTGCGTTCATTTCACTCATTTCAATGATTCATGCTTGCTTGTGATGGACACTGACTATGTTGTGTTTAAGCACTAAGTGTGGGGACTCTCCTGCGCTGACCCCGCCGCGGTCAGTTTCTAGAGGTCACTGTGTCTCCCTCTCAGACAAACTCCTGGCTGCACTGTAAATATTTAGCTTTCAAAGTGGCATTCGACACTCAGAATAGATGCAAATCATCTCTACCGCACAGCTCTGTGAATGACTGCAGCACTTTTTGCTGTCAACAACAATATTCCTGCCTTCGTCACGTCTTTCCATGAGACTTGCTGTCTTTAATTTGTGCTTTTATTATTAGTAGCATCTTTAAAGCAGCCAGAACATCTTATTTTGTCTCTTTTGCTATTATTGGTTTTCTTTTCTTTTTAGTCTCTTTTAAAAGAGCTTTTTTTGTCATTCCCTCCTTGGAACGACGGATGCTTTTAAGGCTTTCCATCCACTGTAATTTTGTTTGTTCCTCTCTTTTCATCAGTTAAGCGTAAATATCGCCTCACCCTTTGCCTCCTCTGTTTCTCCTTTTCTCTCTTCGTGTCACTCCCTTTCCCCCCTTACCATCTGGTTTAATCCGTTCCCAAGCAGAACAAAGCTGAGCAGTCTGCCATTAATGTAAGAGCCACTTTGTAGTGGCATCAGCTAGAGCTGAGAACAATTTGTTCAAATTATAGCTCATAAATCCAAATCCTAAACGTGCAGAGGATGGGGTGGGATAAACACAGCAGGCTTCGTGTTTTGCTCTAGGTGTGCTGCCTCTCTTGATATTTTAACTCATATTCCTGTATTTTGATTAGAACAACAGTGACAAGCTGTGACTTGTGACTTGTCGCAACTGCTCGGCGGTTGATTGCAGCGTTGAGTGATTTAGATCTGGGCTGATACCTGGTGGCACTTGGATAAATGCATGCAGGCATCTGCACGTATGCACGCAGATTCTCTCTCTCTAGCCGCGTCTTGCTCTTTAATGGTGCAGATAGCAGCAGATAAAATCACTATTTGTGTCCCTGGCTGTGACGGAAATAGACGTTAAGCGAAAGAGCTCCAACGACGACTGATGTCATGCAAGAGAGAGGCTCTGTGCGTACGTGTTGGCTTGTATGTACAACCTGCCTACAGCAGAGTGTGTGTGAATGAAACCACTTATATGACCAGCAAAGTCACGGACACTTGATGGCCTAATGACAGGCGACACACACTAACACATAGGTACACACACCTCACAAATTTACTCTGCCGTCTTATCATTTAATCCATATTCAGTAAAACATTAAGAGTTAATGTTCATCTCGGTGGTTTAATATTTGACCCTCCTCTTAAAGAAAGATTTGTTTCCTTCAGTCCTGGTTTTGGTCAAACATTATAGACGTGTGTGTTTGTGTGTGTGTGTGTGTGTGTGTGCGTGCGTGTGCCCTTGCTTTGCTCTTGCCCAGTATGATCTGGTTCAAGGCTCATTTCCTAATTACAGTGTTGGCCAGAGGTAATTACAACCTTAGATTAAGAGCCGTTTCTCTTTTTTTACGGGCCCACTGAAATGCAGCAATTTGTGGTGACTCTCGGAGACGAACATCCTCCCTCTCATCCTCCCTCTCTCTCACTGCTCCTCTCTCCCCAAATACTTCGCTGGAGCTGCTTTAGGAATTTGGGGGATTTTTGGCTTTTGATAGATTTTCCAACCGGAGTGAGAAGGTTTAAAAAAATTAGGGGTTGGATTTAATGTAAAGCTTGAAAAAGGAGTTTCTTGGATACGGACAGCCATCTGCTGCAGAAGCTGGTAAAAATGTGACGACAGTGAGCGTGTGTGTCTGTAGACACGGAGGACGGTGGTTATCTGGGGTTTGAGCTCAGGCTGGGGCACTCCAAAGCCCTCTGATCGCTCTGTGTGTGTGTGTGTGTGTGTGTATTTATGCAACGTTTTGAAGTGGTTTTTCTGAATGCATCATTTGGCTGCATCGGCAAGCTCTTCTTCAATTTAGCTTGGCGAGTATACGGGCTTGAGGTTTGCCTCCGCATACTGCTTGGTCAGCATTGATGTGTGAGGCTGAGGCCTTTGAAGCCGGGGGTTTTATTTAAGACGCCTCTTCATCTCTTGGTTTTCAACCAGGAAATGCCGCCTCCACCGTGTAGCACCTGAGGAGGGGCACGCACTGAAGCTCTTAATCTGACTGAGGAGGAATTTGTCCATCTTGAATTCACTCTCACAGACCCCTTGCTAATTGCAGTGAGCCCTCACTTTCACATGGCCCTGAGAAAAACAAACACACACATATTCACACACTTGTTCCAACTTTCTGCCCTGTCGACTCCCCTCTCTCTGCCTGCTGCGTGAGTGCCCCACTCGTCCTCCTCTCCTGCCTCCACCACCTCATATCCCTCCTCTCCTCCCTTCCCCAGGCCTCCTCGGCTCAGCACCTGACTTTTAACCCTCTAATCCCTCTGATGCAGAGGGTAAGATGCTTCAGGCACTGCCATTAATTGGCATAAAATGGAGCTGTGAGGCAAAAATCCTCTGCTCCCGGCTGGTTTGAAGAAAGACGAAAGAGTGGGAGCATTCAGGCTAAAGTGGTGTGTTAATAAGTGAATTTACAGGCTCCTGCAAGATGCCCAGCTGATTTTCCAGCCGCTTAACACAGAAAATGAAAACGCACAATTGTCAGTAATACAGATTTACACATTCGTGCTCTTTCCCACCCAAGCTCTTTAGCACAGATAATAAAATGCCAGCCTTGATTTCGTAAATAGAAAACAAGATGAAAGTACAATCTGATGCAATGTTGGTAACCAGATCCTGGATGGGGTGTGCGGTTTTGACATCACTGTCACAGTGGCGTGAGGAGGCCTATGTTTAATTGTTTAAATTGGGTTTTATGACAGAGGTCTCTTTGCCTTAGTCGTGCTTCCTGTCTACACAGCGACATTTGAGGGTAAAAATGTCCCATGAGGCAGCAATAATCCGTCCTGTGTCTCACTTAATGCTCACAACAGCACGCACAGTCGCACATTTTAAAGTGAAAGTGTAGCCATATGTGATGCGATCAATATTTTGAGAAGCCGTGACTTTAAAATTATAATCTCATAGCTATTCATTTGAAAAGAGTCTGTTAAATCACCATCAGCTGAACCTACAGCTCTCACTAATGAAAGTATTGCAATATTAATATTTTTTTAGTATTATAAACTGGGTGTAGGGGGCAACAGTTTTGTAAAAACCAAAAAACAAAAACAAAAACTGTATTAAATTACTGCTAATGCAAAGCAAATATTTCCTACTGCTGCAGCTTTACAGGAAGTATGAAACTGGCAAAACATGAGTTGACTTTATTATTAAAAAAACAATACCAGTCTTTTTTTGACTTCTCACCATTAGCAGAGATTGCTCCTATCCTCTACAAATGTTGTTAAAATTCAATCAGCCATGTGTGTACTTCAGTAGATCTCAGACTGCATTTTTAAACCTCATTCACTGCCAATCATGTTTAAACAGGGTATAAAAACACTAAAGGACACATGAAAGTTGCTAGGTAAAGGTAATTCACCCCTCTAAAGAGAACGTCTGCGTTTATTTTGTAAAAATCACTGAGAGAGACAGAGAGGGGAGCCGTTGAGACGAAAGTTATTACGCCTGGTAAAATAGTTCCCTGCAAGTGCTGCCTTCCTAGCTCAAATATTTGCTTGAAGACGGATTTTGACACAGATGTTCTTTTTAACCAACATCACACATTTACAGGCACTTTCTGTAACAATTACTGAATATGGACGAAATGTAAAACATGATACCTCATAGATGAAGCTGTTTTGGGAAAAGTGCGCGGGGTTTATGTAACCTATGTGGCCGATGTTGACAAAGGGCAATGACATGTAGTAACACTGATGTCGTCATGTAAGTAATTACAGGTAATACAATATGTTTGTCAGTGAGATTCACCCGGACTGCTATCAATGATCAAAAATGCATCTACAAAACAAAAGAAACTGTCATTTTCTGAGAGCGGATCAGTTGAAAATATTGCAGAGAAAAATGAGACAAGATTAACGAGCTGTTGGATGCAGAGCTGCAACTTCTCAGCCAAGTACTACACGCTTTTCACTCCATGGACTGTAGAGCACTGCTGTGTGCAGATCACGGTCACTCAAAGAATGATGACAAAAGGCCAGTTAGTGTCTGACTTCCATATTAAAACTGCATTTTGTTTGTTCTGCTGCCCCCAGATTTCTGTGAGCTGTAGTGTTAAACCACACTTGCTGTTACCATCAGCAGCCACAGGTGCCATCAGTTCAACCAGGACCGAAGTTTTTAAGATCGCTGATTTAATTTTACATCACAGAGGAAGAGATGCCGAGAGAACCGTCTCCTGCTCCTCATTTGCATCATTTATCCACTCGCTCCTCTTTCAGTCTCGCTCTTAGCAGTGACAAGTGTGTCAGTGTCAACAAGTGATTGTACAAACACAGCACTACGCTGTGTCGAGAGCGAGACCCTGGAGCAGAAGGAAATGTTGTGCAGCTCCACATTCTGTGCAGAAATGAGCTACACTGGCACAGCCGCTCTCTTGTACTGTAAGTGCTGCAATCTGGGCAGTGTGGCAGCCTGAAAGTTCTCCACATTACTGATAGATAATTGGCCTCCTGTGGCTGCTCTGCTGAGTCTGGTAGCCTAATATAAACCAATTACCACCATTACATACTATCAATGACTCGGTAGCTTCTCCTAAAACGTAATGACAGCCTGTGAGGAAACACATGGCAAGGAAACAAGCCATACACCGCGCAGGGGTTAATAGCAGGGCCATTGGAGTAGTTTACATCGCCTGTTTTGCCCTCAGGAAAGATTAGGCGATTTTCTGTGCCGGTTTGTGGGGGAAGTGTAAAGATGTTAATCTGGCTGAAAGCTGGAGGGAGGCTGAAGTCAGAAGACCGCAGAAGAATTATGTCTATAATGAGGCCTTGTTTAATCATGTTTCTGTGGTTATCACCGCAGCATCAGAGTACAGACATCATTTTAATGTTAAAACCAGGTTTTCGACCTTCTCCAGGACAAGTCGAGGCTCCTCCAAGTTTATATTGGCATAATATTTGATAAGATAAGAGGATATTATCAGGAGAAAACAAAGACAATTACAGTTCTTTGTTACTTCAGTTTTTGGAACAGAGAAACGTGTTGAGTCATGTTAGCTTATTGGATGTTGGTTTATTGGTGGGGTAGGTCACTCAGAGATTTAATCTGTCAGGAATTTGACCTCATCGCTTGTTGATCTGCTGCACACACGCTGAAAGAAACTGATGTCCCTCATGTTACTTCACTGAACTTTCTTTGCATCCAAACCAGAATTTCATTCATCGGTCTCTCCGCTGCTTTGCCGTCGGTTAAAATCTAATGATTTTTTTTTCTACTTTAAATCCAGCTTTGAAGCTTGACCACAATTCAGTCGTATTTAATTTATGGTGATAATTACAACTATATTGCGTAATTTTTGTAACAGTAGCAGCTGTTAACAGACTTCTTTGATATTGCGTGTGGCACAAGTCATGCTTTTGACTGAAACTTGGCCACCAATCCTGTGTGACACAACTGAGACAGATAATTGTCTTTCATCCATCATGTGTGGTTGCAGAGTAGTTTGACGCTTCATTAGGTCCTCAGGACTGGCTTTTGTTTTGAAGCGGCACAAAACCACCAGTCTCTGATGTTCAAGTTTGGCATTTTTCTTTTCTGAGCTGAGCTGAGCTGAGTCCTTGTTTCCTCAGTACTTTTTGCATTGACATTGAAAAGCTGTGATCCACCACATCTGCCGGAAAATCGCCTGAGAAATCAGATCTACCACATGGAAAATGTGATCAAGATATGCAGCAGTAGTGATCTGATGATACCTTAGGCTGCACCGCATCACCCTCCACATATGATCCAGCCTGCATGTCAAAACAACCTGATTTTGACCTCATGAGGGAGAAGTATACAAAATGCATTGACTTTGCACCACCTGGCCCTATTTTCAACGTTTGTCCTGTTGAACTTTCTATTATGGGATGGACCCACGTGTGGGTCCAAAAACAGCTGCTCTCTGCGGTGAGCACGGCTCGGTGCGGTCTAGACACTCGGCTCGGCCTCTGCGTGCTGCACGGCGTCCTGCGGTCCAACACCAACCCGCCTCATTACCGCCCCGGCGGCTCTCTCTGCTCCGAGCACACGCTCGCGTTTTACGCCTCTCCCCAAAACAGACGACGTCCGTTTTATTGTCAGTATTTGAGGCATCAAAGGCGCCCACATCGCCAATAAAACCTGCTACATCCAATAAGTGACTGGATTTGTGACTCCGTAAACAAAGAACTACTGTGCATCATTTTGCATTTTACAGGGATGCGTAACGAAAAACTAAAGACGTCCTATCATCATAGCAACGAACGGCACGATTCTTAGAGTTTAAAAAATACTGCTGTGCAGCGCAGAAACACGTTGAGTCTCTTTTGGATTATTCTGGAGAGTTTTCGTGAAGGGAGTTGTCATAGAGGAAACACAACTTATTTCGCGCTGCTGACTTTTATTTTAAAGAGGACACAAACTTGACGAAGAGTTTATTTATTTATTTTTTACAAAACAAAAGAGTAAGTAAACAGTTGTGGTTAATCTGTTAAGATCCTCCTGAAGTTAATTATATTCCACCCACCGCATTTGTCAACACGACCCCGTTCACGCGTCTTTACGCACGCTTGATCCTGTTCCAACCTTAGAGCCCGCAAAGTGTGAAATGTTTATTATTATTATTGTTAATATTTTCTCAGTCAAAGCAGGAAACTCTTACCCTGAACTTCGAAGAAGTGAAACTGTGAGCGCAGTCGCGCTTCTGTCTTTATCCAAACGGAGCAGTTCGCCAGTGTAACTCCAGACCTTGTAGTTTTCCGTGTGTGCGCTCCCTCGCACAAAAAAAAACTGGAAAGTTTCTGTGAATGTGTTAAAACTTCTTAACGAACGGTCTTCATCAAGTTGTTGGAGAGGTACACCGACCTCCACGTCGAGGAATGCGCTCAAGTGCTGACTCCCTGGACAAAAAGCGCTTTATTGGTCAGCACAGAGGAGAGTGTAAGCGGAGGGATGGGAGGGGCGAGGCGAGGCGAGGCGAGGCGCACCACAGCAGAGCGCGCTCCTGCACAGACCGGAGAGCAGCGAGCGAACTCACCTTGCAGCTCAGCTGAGTGCGAAAGGGGAGAAATTCCAGCTTCCTTTCAGTCCTTTATCTTAATGCGGAGCTGCACGACCTGTTTCAAGCAACACACATTGTTAGTTTCACGAGAGGTTGGTTGCAGTTTATTTGAGGCTGTTTCTTCATGAAGTGTTCCTGTTTGGAGCACACGCTTTACTCAGCTCCCCTGCAGAAAAATAAACAAGTGGCTTCAGGCTTCAGCATTTGCTTACATTTTTAGGCCAAATCAAACAAGCTGGTTGCCCAGCATCCCTGTCAACTACCATTCATGAAACATTTACAGTTAACTAATAAATAAATCTGATTTCTAAAAAAGAGATGCCACATAAGTTTTTCCTTATTTTACGCCACAATCTATCAATCTATGACTAAATTTTATTTTTTTTATCTTATCTTGATCTGTGCATTGATCAATGTGGGACTTGCCAGTTTTCTCCAGGTACAGGCTGTGTTTATAAACACACACCATCGCTTCATTCACGGGAGCATTTCCAAACCGAGAAAGGTATCAAATATTTTCTAATTCCAGTGACAAACTACCCGTCGCAGCTGGCAGCCTATTTCAGTGTCAGGCGGTCGTAGCAAGGTACAGTAAGGTGATAGCTCTCGGCCACTGCGTCACCTCTGATGTTTACTTTTAGCCACATGTCGCAGAGTTAGTCAGAACCCCAAAGCCTCTCGAGTACACGACTCTAATGTTTGTGTTGGTTTGACATACGGAGAAGCTTCCGTCCTCTCCGTATGTTGATAAGGATACAGTAATAAAATAAGTGAAACTAGGCTAATATCTCCATGTGATGCGGTCATTCTTCCTCATGCTAAAAGGCCTAGAGACTCTTAACAAGAAAAAGATTCAAAAAACAGATTTTCTCAAGTCTGAATGCAGTCAAACGTCCCCTAAAACCACTTCCACCACCAGTATCCTCTGGGCGAGGGACACTTGAGTTTCACTTGCCGAGCCGTGCTTATGTTTTTTGTTCAGTTTACTTTCTGATAGGAGTCTCCACTCAGTCTGTGGCTCACGCTCCTGCTTCTTCTCCTTCTCCTTCTGCTTCTACTTACATACAACAAACACACACACACATGCACGGTCACATCTGCAAGGCATTACAGTAAATTGCAGGAATAGAGAAATGATTTCACGCATGTCCTGCAGGGTCCAGATGTGGCTCCTCCGTTGCAGCCACAACTGAGTTTAACGTGTTCAGGAGAAGTAAAGAAAGCGTAGGAAACAACTCCCACCCTGTTGTACTTTATCACACATGTATGAGGCTCAGAAAACCGGTGCTCATGCTGTGTATATTTCTTCCTCCCCCTCATTTACTCGCTCTCTCTGTGGAAATAAACACAAACCTTCGCGTCCAAACTGCCCCGTCAGTGCTGAGGTTATCCAGGTAACACTGACCGGGAGATATTTATCCTAATCATTCAGCTTGTGTGTGTTGGATGGTGAGGAGGACCAGTGTCTGCAGAGCTCAGATACTCACCTCCAGACCGGTGAATGTCTGTTTTTCTTTCGACAGAAGAACCTTAGTTGCCTGGATTTGCGGCAAATTCTCTCCAATTTAGAATGTCAGCAAAATCAGCATAAACTGAATGGATGTCACTTTGAAATAAATAAATAAATAGATAAGTAAATTCAGAACAATAATAAAAAAAGCAATAATGCAGAAATGCTTCATTAAGCAATAATAGTATTAACTTTGAGTAAACAGGCATATTCAGACTGCAGTTTTAAACCTCCTTCACTGCCATTCTTGCTGAAACAGGGTATAGAAACACTATAGGACACATGAAAGTAGCTGGGTTTAGGTAATTCACCTTTATAAAGAGAAGGGTTTCATTTATTTGGCCAAAAATCGCTGAGCGAGAGAGAGAGTGGAACTGAAGGAACGAAAGTTATTATGTCTGGAGAAATAGTTCCTTGCAAGTGCTGCCGTCCTCGCTCAGATATTGGCACGAAGACGGATTTTGACACAGAAGTTCTTTTTAACTAACATTGTCACACATTTCCAGGTGCTTTCTGTGACGTCTATTAAATATGGACTACTAATAGATGAAGCTATTTTGGGAAAACTGTGTGAAGTTTATGTAACTTATGTGGCCGATATTAACACAG
>JAQFJB010000009.1:11543010-11553193 GCA_029874875.1 Naso minor
GATTGGCTGTTCCTGCCTTACGCTCTGACTCTCCTCTGCCGACTGACAGTGTCTGCAAGCGACACCCTCAGTCACCTGAATCTCGAGCTGAAATGGACCAGTTTACTCCGCTGCAACTTTCCCTGCGACCGTTTTGTCTCAGTTCAAGCTTGACTTAAAAGAGCGAGCTTGCTCGCTGTTTAGCAAAAGTTACCAACTTTAGCCTTAACCGCAGACAGCACATTTCCAAAAGTCATTTCATAGATCTTTATATCTGTTTTAGATTTTAAAAATCTTGCAATGTTTTTAATCTTAGACGAGCAATAGAGGGAACCTGTGTGAGCCAAAAAAATTCCTCTAAAATCGAATTAGACGTCTGCTTTGTGTTGGTTTCATATTCCCTAAAGGCCTCCTTGCTCTTTCTTCTCTGCTTTCTGGCCAGCTCCTACCTGTGGACTGAAGCTTATTGTGCCGTCTTGTGTGTGTTTTTAGCTTTTTACCATGAACTCATACGACAGAGAAAGGTCCCTTTGACTGATACTGATCTGGTCATAGCTGCCATAGTTCAGACTCATAACCTTATACCTCTGCAGGCTGCTTTCATTAACTCCACTTATATACTGTATATAATACACTGCTGTGTGTGTGTGTGTGTGTGTGTGATGCTATCAGAGCATCTGGACGTGCCTGTATGTGCTCACACAAGTGTGTTAATGTGCGCATTTTTCATACTTCTGCACAGTTTGTCATGCTTGACAGTCAACGACAGTAAAATGAATCTAAAATGAATTCTTGATGCTTGCAGGCACAAACCTGCACATGCACTTCATTTTTAACAATGAAGTTTTTATCTCTGCATGTGAATGTGTTTCTTGACGTCTGTTGTGTTTAAATGTATCCTTGAAAGACTGTGCCAGCCTGTTTTTGACTTCTCACCGTTAGCAGAGATGATCTTGTGAAAATGTTGTTAAAATTCGACCATGTGTGTTCTTCGGTGGATCTCAGACTGCATTTTTAAAACCCATTCACTGCCATTCATGTTGAAACAGAACATAGAATCGCTATAGGACATGTGAAGGTTGCTAGGTATGGGTAATTCACCTTTCTGAAGAGAACGTCTGCGTTTATTTGGACATAAACTGCTGAGCGAGAAAGAGAAGAGAGCTGAGAGTCATTTAGATGAAAGTTATTAGGCCTGGAAAAATAGTTCTTTGCATGTGCTGCCTTCCTAGCTCAAATATTGGCCTGAAAAGTCATTTTAACACAGATTTTTATTTTCAACTAACATTGTCAAACACATCCAGGTACTTCCTGTAACGCTTATTGAGTATGGAGAAAATGTAGACAAACACAAGATCTCATAGATAAAGCTATTGTGGGAAAAAATTGTGGTGTTATGTAACCTGTGTGGCCAATGTTGACCAAAGACAATAACATGTAACACTGATATGGTTCTTTAATCTGACTGCGGTGCCGCACACAAACTGGCACACACATTCATGCATTTGTCTTGGCCCTCCATTAGTCAGTTATTCCACTGATTTAAGCTATCTCCTACACTATCAAATGACAACACGTCCTCATAATCATAATATACCCGGACTGACTCAGATCCTTTCTCACACACACAGATGCACGTTAGAGTAGAGTAATATACCCGTCATATCTGCTGGTGCTGAAGGCAGCTGTCACGGGCAGAGGGTCATTTTATGATGTGCGTTTGGGTCCGTGTGAGAGAGCGATGGCAGACGAGGAGGGAGCCGGCTTCTCCGCGCTTCTCTGTTTAGTGTAAACTCTGATAGGAGCAGAGTGCCAGTGATAGACTAAAGCCAGGAGGATCTCTGAAGCATCAGGCGGCTCATCGCTCTATGTTGGAAGAGCTGGGAAGGTGTTGAGACGTTAATGTGAGCAGATTGGCCTGAGAGTGTAAGACAAAGAGCCTTCAAGGAGGAATCTTAGTGGGAAAAAATCTGATCTTGTGAATGTCTGTCCCTCTCCATTTTATCTTTCTTTTTCGCATGCATCACTAAATAACATAACCTCCTATAACATTACATTTTTGATGACTAACGATGATATGTGTGTTTGTGGTTAAACCTGTTCTAGTCAAACACCTAACAGAGGAAAGAGCTAAAGTCTGGATTAGTGTGTCATGCTGCATTGTGTATTAAACACGCACACACTTCTATTTAGAGCCTCTCTTTTGAGAGCATGAATGAGGCCTGTAATAGTTGTTCTTTTCATTCATAATCAGCCCGTGATCGAGATTTGCACAACAAGAATTCACTCCCACGATTAACCCTGCATGCTCTTAAAAATGCATGTGCACATACGTCATTAAGCTGTGTTATTAGCCCATGTGCTGTATGTACGTGTGCTTACATGTATGTGTTTAAATATGCGCACGCATGCGTGTATGTGTGGGAAAATGGGCTGGTGATGAGGTGGAGCATGAAAGCGATGGTAAACAGAGGCCATTATCAGTGATAAAGCTCCACTCTTATTATGTGGCTGTTTGACTGTTTTACTGTGAGAAAACTAGAGATAAGGCCGCAGAGAAAGTAAAGGCAATGTGAGGAATTAGTTGGGATGGGAGGCACAAAGAGATCGCAGGGTGCGAGGTGGTGGTGTTGTTTAATAGGAAAGGAAAGAGTGAGTGAGGGAGAGGAAGACGGGCAGCCAGAGGGGTGTGGGAATGGAGGTGTTTAGGGACTCCCTGTGGGCTGACTCCGGCATGGGAACACACAGTCTCACCTAACGAAGCGTGGCCGCCCCTCGCTGACTTCACAGGCCTGACAGAGAGGGAGAGAGGAGAGGAGGCGCAGGAGGGACAGGTCCGTTTTGTTGCGGCATCAAAGACAGATGTTTAAATAAAGATGACGACCCAGAAGGAAGAGCTGGGGAAACATGGCGAGAGTAGTCAGCTGTATCGTGTGTTGGAGCAAAACATGAGCGTAGCAGTCTCAGTCCCACTGTTCCCAGAGATGGTTGAGGAAAAAAAATTTCATTGTGTCCCTCAGCATGTACTCCAATAAAACAGAGCGCTGACGTCTGTGAGCAGCAACAACACATAATAATTTGATCCTTTACTCAGGAATTTTTGTCCCTGTCCCTGCTTGTAGACTGTTCAAGCACCACTGTTCTCAGCAGACACAAACAACTTATTAACTACATGTCAATCACACTGCTAACTGTAACATTTCACATGCTGCGCAATTTCATATGTATTTAAATATTTATCACTACTTTCTGATCGCGTCACTTGTTTGTAACTGCAGTGTTTCTGTCTCTGTACCCTTTGTAGTCAGTTGTATGTTGGCGTACGTAGTATTTATAACTTTTTATTTGGTTTTTTTTTTGTCTATGTTTTAGCTTCTGTATAATAAACGGTCATAAAGTATGTAGTTCTCTGGGTTTTCCAAGATTCTCCATCTGTACTATGCTGTCTGTTCCTGTCTTTCAGTTGCCCTTTATTTTTCTATGCAACTTCCTCTTTGCAGACTAGTTTACCAAAAGCTTTTACACCTTTACAGCGATAATTAGCATGATCAGTAATTTAGTAGTTTCTCCATATTTATCCAGGAATAATATTCAATTTAAAGGACCATATCAGTGTAACTACATGTCATTGTCCTTTGTCAACATCAGCCACATAGGTTACATTAACCCCACCCATTTGTCCAAAAATAGCTTTATCTATGAGATATTGTGTTTGTTTACATTTTGTCCGTATTCAGTAAACATTGCGGAAAGTACCTGAAAATGTGTGACAGTGTTAGTCCAAAAGATCGTCTGTGTCAAAATTCTTCTTCTCGCTAATATTCAAGCTAAGAAGGCAGCACTTGTAAGAGACTATTTTTCCAGGCGACACATAAAACGCTGAATTTTAACAACAACGTTTGTAGAAGATAGAGGCGATCTCTGCTAATGGTGAGAAGTCCAAAATTACACTGGTATGGTCCTTTAAAATGTTAACAAGTGAGAAAATGACAATGATGTCAAGATTCTCGCCAGTGTAGTTTAAACAACTTGTGTCGGTTAAAGTATTAAAAATCTTCTCTCTGTTTCAAACGCATACAAACACGAGTCTGGCATGCAGTCACAATCTCTTTCTGTCCCTCTTGCACATGTACACAGCACAAACCATTGCGTGCCACAGTGCACAGTTGCTTAAGATACCCACACTAAGTCTGTCATTACATTGTCATAGTTGGAGCATTACATCACCGGTCTGTCATTCTCCGTTGATGTGGAGACGGCCGAGTGGCGTTCCTCTAGAATAGCACCATTACACAAGGTCATCATCATAAGCCAATCACTGGGACTGCCTCTCCACTTTATTCAGCCTCTCTGATGTAAAGTGGTTGGATCAACCGCCACTCTCAGTCCTCTCTTCCTGTCTGGAAAATCAACACGGCGTGGTGAGTCTGACATCCCCTCATTGATGAGGAGAGGGACTGAGACTTTACAGTATGAAGGAGGGTGAAAGGCCGCGGGTGAAGGAGATTTTTTAAGCTTTGTTTGTGTGCGAGCGTGCCTCTCTCTAAGCCATGGTTTCCTGTTTGGTTTGTTTACTACAGCCAGTTGTACTTTTCCCATTGAGTTGAAAGCTCATTGGGTTTCCTCATCCCTCAATCTTCTTACCTCAAATCATGAGAGGAGGCAGGTGACTGTGGCCTCGTGAGTCCAAACATCTGAGCTGCACATCATCACATTGCAGTTTCCGTGAGGATTTGCTGTTTTTCTTTGTAAATGTGAGAGTGGACTTAATATCGCTATCGGTATTTGAGGATGCCCCCCTCTGCTTTAGAAAACCATGATGGTGTTTTTTTTCACAACTTTCTGTCCCTTTATTGACTCACATGCATTAAGCAACTGAAAAAATCTGACTTTTCTTTCAATTTGACAACATGTTCATCAACTTTAAATAGATGCCATTTGTTTTATGCTATTCCTTCTTTACAGCCCTTTACTACGCAACTTAAAAGCACTTAAAAATTGCAAACCAGTCAGTGTGACTGACTTTGTATTTGTTTAACTTAACACTTCCAAGAGACTTTTTTTCCAACTGTTTTTCTAACCTGCAGATAAAGATCAGTGGGGGGGGATCACACCACAGCCTTTGCCCTTAAACTGAGCAGACTGCTCCATCTAGTGGCGCCTTTGACAACTTCAATCCATAGACCCTGTGGCATGTTGAAATGATTATGTCATAGCAGGTGTACTCCAAGAGTTGTGCATTTTCTAGTTATTAATTAAACTTCTCTCTCTCTTTTCTTTTCCTCCTCTTTCTCTGCTTTCAGGACGCTGATCCCTCTGTTTGATGAAGACACTGGTCTGCTCATACTGGCTGGCGTGGTGAGACATTATCCTCCTCCATTATACAGTTTAGGAAGCTTTGATAAAAGTTGATCTATGATTCACTGATGTTTCCTCTTGCTCAGGGAGACACTGTGGTTGATTGCTATGAAGTGTCCACGTCTGAGCCTTTCCTCTCACAAGGTAAATCTTCTGTTTGTCATCTGTCTGGTCAGATTATTAAAGCTCCCACTCCTAGTCTGCCTGGTCTTTCCTTTATTCACTCTCTCTGTTTATTCTAGTGAGCCACTGTCTGACGGACACCTCGACACGAGGAGCTGCCCTGGTGCCCAAGCTGGCGTTGGATGTCATGTCTTGCGAAGTGATGCGAGTGCTTCAGCTGACAGACAGCTGCATTGTGCCAATCAGCTATCAAGTCCCTCGCAAGGTGTCTTTACTCACAGCATTAATGACATGCCAGCATGTGCGGCAGATTCGTGTTGCACATATGTTCGCATTGGGGTTTTAATCCATGCGTTTGTCCCTGTGTGTCGCATTTTCTTTCAGCACTCAGGCCAGGAGTTTCATGACGACCTTTACCCAGATACAGTGGGTACAACTGCAGCCATGTCTGCTGAGGAGTGGTGGCAGGGAGGGAACAAGCAGGTAAAGCATCTCCTCTCTCAACGTGTTTATGGGGTCTTCACATACGGACCTTCAAATGATTAGCTCTGTTCATCCTCAGGTGGAGAAAGTGAGCCTTCACCCAGACAAACAGCCCAAGCCGAAGACTCCGCCGGCAAAGAAGGAGCTGGCCAGCAAGGGGAGCAAGGAGGTGAGAGACACTCACTCGCTGTCAATCAGGAGTAGTGGTACTGCTGGATACGCAAACCCAAACTGGGGCTTATAAAATCTTGAAAAGTTATTTTGCTGTTGTGATAAATAAGCAGCTACTCTACTAATCTACAGGAAACGCAACGTGGCTGCTCCACCTCCAGCAGTCCTCTGAGCACTCCCAGCAGCAGCACCGCCCCTTCCCGCTCTCCCTCCTCCACCTCTGGCCTCTCCTCAGGCTTCCTCCCCAGCCCCAGTCCCAGCCAGAGCGCCAAGGCCATCCAGAACCTCCTGGGTATGAACATACTCTCACATTTACACAAAGACAATCCCTCATTCTTCATTTTTACGGCAACATTTCTTTAGTGAGTGTTAATTCAGAATAATGTCTGATCTAGGGCCAACCTCCAAGTTCCGTCACATCCAGGGGGCAGTGATGCACCGGGACACACACATCACAAACCTGCGGGGCCTCAACCTGACGACACCAGGCGAGTGTGACGGCTTCTGTGTCAACCGCGAGCGTGTCGCAGTGCCTCTCGCCATCTCCGGGGGGCAGATTGCAGTCTGTGAGGTACAGAAGCCGTTTATTTCATGTGAATTCAGAAGAACTGTTTTTTGTTTTTTTCTGCACTTCAGTAACTTTGGAAGATGAGACCACTGTGTGTATTCCTCTTCTCTCCTCAGCGCTCTCAGCCTGGCAGGTTACCTGACACGTCCATACCCACCATCCAGAACTCTGTCAGTGTGGTTGACTTTGCTTGGGACCCCTTTGACACACACCGGCTTGCCGTGGGTAAGTGAATACATGTGTATTGGTGTGAGTATTTGCAGCTGGATGTTGTTTTGTTCTGATGTATGTGAGGGTGACCTGATGTGCTTGTCTCTGTGTCCCCGTAGCTGGTGATGATGCAAAGATCCGTGTGTGGCGGGTTCCTGAGGGAGGCCTGAAGGAGACCCTGACTGAGCCTGAGCTCATCCTGCAAGGTCAGAGCCGACCACTGGAAGTCACCTCAATTTAGTTTTCTCTGTATAGGAGTGGTAATCCACAAGCTTGACGCACAGTCAGTGCAGCACAAAGTCTTGTGTGACTTATTTGTAAAGATCTGCAGTATAAAAACTTCATTAAAAGTGCATCTGTGTGAATTGTTTCATGTAAAAGAAGGAAGAAGCTAAATAAATGTTACAAAACAGTAAAAGTCAAGTTGACTGACAGATTCTGTGACCCCTCACAGGTCACACGGAGAAGATTTACTCCATCAAGTTCCACCCTCTGGCCAGCGGGCTGCTGGTGTCTTCATCCTATGATCTCACAGTCAGACTGTGGAACCTGGACAGCGGAGATGAGGTCAAAGTCCTCGCTGGACACGAGGACCAGGTGAGTAAAACATCATATTATTGACTGCTGGCTCCATTTCAGAGATTTTAAATATTTGAAGTCGTTTGCTTACACAAACTAGGAAGACAACATTAACTTTTCATTTTATTTTTGTTTTTCTTCTTCCTGTTTCCTCTTGTGTGTTATATTTAGATCTTTGGCATGGCGTGGAGCCCAGATGGAAAGCTTCTGGCCACAGTGTGCAAAGATGGGAAAGTTCGCATTTATGACCCTCGCAAGTCCACTGCAGCAGTGCAGGTGCATACAGCCCGTTGGAGAATATGAGAGGATGGAATCAAATAAGGATAAGATTTGTGTTTAGGTGTATTTTGTACATGTTACAACCTAGTTAAGATAATTTATCTCCTCTGTGGTATCAAAAATGTAGCTGTTACAGCAGCACAAGGACAGAAACAGGCAGAGAAAAATCAAGAAACTTAAGGAAAACATAATTATAACTGAATAATTTAAAAAAAAACTATACAAGAGTAATGAAACTAAATAGTAGTAAACATACAGTACACATGAGCCGCACAGGAAAGAAACCGGGGTTCACATAAATGAGCATCTCACAGTAAACAAGTACAGCAGCACTGTAAAAAAAAACAAAACCCAAACCAAGGCATCATAACAAGAGAGCCGATGTAACACGCTGCAATCTTCTTTTGCATTTAATGTAACAAAACATAATACTCATAAGCTACTATTCAGAGTCAGTTTATATGTTGGGGAAACAAACAAAAAAAGAACAATTAATATATTTTATTCTTTTTTTTCTTGTCACAATTGTGTTTCTCTGCGTAGTCGAGGCAATAAGCTGCTTATTTGATCATTTACAGTGAGTTAGAATATCCTGGAGGCATCAAGAGACTTTAGGCAAGCCTTACAGTGTTATTAAAAAAAAAAAAAAAAAATTGTGTCAGTTACTAACTTAATCTTTGTTAACAAAAACACACACTTCCTGTTTTCAGGAGGGTCCGGGTCCTGAGGGCCACAGGGGAGCTCGTGTGGTTTGGGTGTGTGAGGGCAAATACCTGTTGGTGTCAGGATTTGACAGGTAAGCTGAATGACAAATGTTGTTTGTGTCATACTGCAGGCTAAAATACATCCATATATAAATATATTTAAGAGTGGTATCATAAGAAAAGTCTGTCGGCACAGATATGCACTTATTTTATTTATTTCCCCCTCCGAATCAGTGTTATCAGGGCAGCAGTGGGTCAGTCAGAGTAAAGCTCACCACTGACTCTTTTCTTGTCGTCCCTCAGTCGCAGTGAGAGAGGACTCTACCTGTACTCTGCTGACTCCCTGTCCACTGGAGCCATAGCCAGCACCCATATAGACATCTCCCCCTCGACCCTCATCCCTTTTTATGACCCCGACACCAGTGTGATCATCCTTACTGGAAAAGTAAGAAAGCAGAAAAAGACAAAAACAAAATAGATGCATGAATTAGATTTGAACCAAACCTGAGAGCAAAGTTAGAATTGGACGTAAGCTGTTTGTTTCTCTTGTTTTCCAGGGTGACACCAGAGTGCACATTTATGAGATTGTCCCCGATGCTCCATACTTTATCGACTGCAGCAGTTTTCACTCTCCTGAGCCACATAAGGTGCTAAGCTGCACTTCCTCTGTCTCAGGTTCATTTTTGCACGGACAACAAAGTGGTAGAAATTCTCACCTGCTACCTTCTGTTTCCTGCCTGCAGGGTTTGGCTTTTCTGCCCAAGACGGAGTGCAATGTGCGCGATGTGGAGATCGCTGTGGCACTCATGCTTACCAAGACAACCATAGAGCCAGTGGCCTTCAGAGTGCCACGGGTCAAGGTGAGCCAACTACACCCCCTAGTGGACGCACGCCTTTCCCTCCTGATGGCTCGTTCTAACAAATGCCTATGGTTTTAGTTCCAGAAGGTATAACTCTATGTGTGTGTGTGACTCTGGGTCTGCAGAAAGAGTTTTTCCAGGACGACGTGTATACAGACACAGCAGTCTGTTGGGAACCGGCGCTGACTGCCTCTGCCTGGCTGAACGGCTCCAACAGCCAACACAAAAAGATGAGCCTGAAGCCTAAAGACATGACGCCAGGTGGGGACATCTTGCTTTCCGTAGCTCTCGAGCTTGATGGAGATGTTTACCTGTACATGTCACGTGTAATCTACATGATTTTTTTTTTTTTTCTTATTTCAGTGAGTGAGGCCCCGAAAGAGGCCCCAGTTCGGAAATACCTGCCCTCATCTGTTTATCTGGAGGAGAAGACGGATGAACAGAAGAAAGAGGAGGTGAGGATGAACTGAGACCCTGTGCGCTCGTGTTTGACCCTTGTGAGGTCTTTCCACAGTTTGCACTGCTTTCAGTGTGTGGATGTGTGCCAGATCCATGTCGAAATCATCATATATTAATGAATGAATGTGTGTGTGTGTGTGTGTGTGTCACCCAGCTGCTCAGTGCCATGGTGGCTAAGATGGGGAACATGGACGATCCGCTGCCGCAGGAGTCCTTTGAAGGGGTCGACGAGGACGAGTGGGTGAGTGAGTTGCTGCTGGGGTCTGTTTCACAAAGCTGGTTTGGTGAAAATTCTAAGTCTAAGTCATCTAAAAATGAAGGAAACTCTGGGTTTTCTGTTTCATAAAGGGATGTAAGTCAAACTCCAGAAGGAGGAATAACTCCAGTCTGTTTCCAAAAAAAAGGGAGGT
>JAQFJB010000009.1:11640278-11651820 GCA_029874875.1 Naso minor
CCGATCTTGTCATGTGGCTTTCGTCATCTTGCCCAGAGCAATTTTGACCAACAGTATAATTACACACTAATGTGAGGCTAATGTTAGCCTCTAACTACGAGTTGCTCATTGTATCATCGTAGTCCTCCATATTTGTTATGATACGTCCCACTTTTGACAGTAAATCAAATTCTTCCTAGTGTTTTCTTCCACCTGTATATACTGTTTATATTAGCTAGATGTCACAATATGGAAGATAGATATTCTCAAAATGCCGTTTCAGGTGGTCTTTAAAAAATATGTGTATCTCACACCTTTTTTGTGTTTCCCTGGTTTTTATACGGCAAAGAGACTTTTACATGAAGCCATTTTCTTCGGCTTACTTCTAACCCTTCTTGTCCGACTCTGCGCCCTGTCTTCCTATTGTCTTTGCTGCACCAAGATTTTGTTGTATATACTTGCAACTGGCGATCTTTAATCTTCGGCAATCCTTGTCTGCTGTTTAAAAATGTTATAATTTGTGTCATGAGGAAGTGAATGTGTTTGTGTGTGTAGCAAAGCTCAAACAATTAGTTTAATCACTTAACAGTTACTGGTTACTTGTGAGGTTTTGTTGCTCTTTTTTCAGTTGTCAGACTTTTTTGTGTTTTTGGGTTCACATTACTGTTACAGTCACTTATGTTTTGTCCACTTTTTCTAAACAAATAATGAAACTGACTAATCAAGATGATAACAGTTAGATTAAACATGTCCCAAAAAAAAAAAAAAATTAAATAAAAGGCTGTTGGACCCCTGGTGCATTTTATAGCTATATGTTTTGAGAATGACAGCAGTATCTTATGGTAGCTTTTTGAAAGTCTGATAGTAATACATTGACCGATATTTTTTATAATCATTGCAATTAGAAATTGTTTAAAATTGGTGTTTTTAATTGTGACAAAGATGTTTACTATGCTGGACATTTGAAAGTTAAAAGAATAAACTTGTCTTGTGTCTGATGTATTAACCATGTACTGGAGGCACAATCCAAATCTGAAAGAATATCATTCCTTATCTGGTATTTCTTAACTGTAAGTTGTAATTTATAGGTTGGTATATACACGCCAGTGCTTATATATCTGCTGAAGAATCAGCTGCAGTGTGCTTGTGTAGCTGGTGAGGCTGGTTCCCTTTGAGCTCTCTGCCTCAGGCTTGGCTTGCTCAATTCGGTGTGGGACATCCCTCTGTCCCCTCCAGCTGTCAGATGCTCCTCCATCCACACACTTTATCGCCCCAGGAATCCCCCATGCTGTCACTCCTAAAGGCCATTGCTGACTTACTGCATGTATTTATGTGTGTGCACTTGTGCATGTGTGTGTGTGTGTGCTAAGTCCCTGATACATTCCTGACAGAGGTCATTCCCCATCCTTTTATCACTTTCAATCTGTCTCCCTTAGTGTCACTTCTCCTTTCTGCCTCCCTGACAGTTTTTTCCAACCTTCCATGTTGCTGCTGTCTTTTCTGTAACTGTTGAGTAGGAGTGCTGCCTCCGCTCTTTTTGAAATGACACATTCATCAACAAACATTACAGCAACGCTTATCTTAACAGGCTGCATGTAAATTGTTTCCCACCATCCTCTCTGTGCTTAACTGTGAGATTCAATGAACCTGCCAGTTTTGCTTTTGAAGCTCATGCAGGTCAACAGTGCGAGCAACCATCAGCAAACATGCAGCTCGTGTCTTCGTCTTAGGTGGAATATGATTCAAGAGTTTCCATGGTGGAGGCTGAGCTCATTGTTAGCAGCCTCATTTACTGCAGCTGCATCATTGGCCTGCTTTAGATAAAGAGTCCTCAGAGAGCGGCAGGGTGCTCAGCAAAAGATCCAGCACATCATTAACCCCCAGTGAAGATGGCATTACTCAAAATGTTGAGTAAGCAAAGTCTGTGGTGTGAAAGCAGAATGGTTTGAGAGGTGGAGGGGGAGAGCGTGGGAGATGTTTGTCTGTTTGTTTTGATCATTTACGCAAAGCCACAATCTCAGTCACTGTTTAATCGATATGTGGAGTGCTGCTCATAGCTACGGGTCAGTAGCTTGTCAAGTAGAGTTAATTCAGCATGTGATGAAATGAAATTTTGGTTACAGGCGGAATGTTAAGAAAAAAAAATACTGTATTCCGTTTTGTTTAGTTTTTTTCTGACCAGAAATTAATTAGAAATTGGTCCCTTTTTGTGGAATTTTTTTCTTTTATGAGATAACCACAGCAGTCTAAAGAAAGGATGAAGCAGCAACTCCCAACCTATGCTTCTGTGGGGGAGTACAGTGTGGGACTCGGGAAAAAAACCTCAGCAACATATATATGTGTGTGTATATATATATATATATATATATATATATATATATACACATATATAAACATACAGTATATTATAGAACATATACGCTGATAACAGTTTGTGTGAATCCTGTCTCAGGATTTCCATCTGCACCACCTCCAGAGGAGTTTCACTCTGTTTCTGAAATCTTTTATGAGAAGAAGTGAATCATTCAATTAGGGTGTTTTCTTCAGTACAACACAGATCATCATGACTATGCAGAAAAATTACCAGTGATTTAGGAAAATCTTTGAAATGTGTTTAGCGGGAAACAAGTCAACGGGACAGATGTGCTGAATTGCAGAAGAAGCCATATGGTCACAATTATAGGAGAGATAAAAGAGAGGGTGAGTGGCATTAGCATTCAGATGCAGGGTTTGACAGAGGAGAGAAAGTTAAAAAAGAGATTGTGAGACGGAGCCTTTGGGATGATGTCAGCCAAGGCAATCGTTTGCAAATAAGAGTGCTTCGAGCCTGTGTGGTGATGAGGCAAATGGATATCGGCTCTGACACAGACTGACAGTGAGTTACAGTGATTGACAAAACAGGGAGAAAATACAGGCCACTGAGCAAAGAGTGAGAAGGGAAGGTTAGAAGACTTTGGAGGGATGTCAACTGTATCCTTTGTTCTGCTAGCAGACCATGGCAGCCTGAGTCCGTCAAGGATGGAGGCACAGAATACGGAACGAACGCAGAGTATATGAGACAGACACAGCCAAGCGAGAGGCTTTGGAGGGATGTCAAGTGTTTCTATTGTTGTTCTGAGCCAGCAGCCATGAGGCCGGATTGAAGCCAGGAAAAAAAAAAAAAAACACTTGCCAAATATGGAACTTTTGTTTACAGCAGTGAGGGACAGAAAGGAAGGAAAGGGAAGGATATCGACTGATTTTGTTGATTGCGACGGGAAGAGCGACCTCACTTTGGCTTGTTGTGCTGGGATGGTGTGTTTGTGTGTAAAAGGAGAAGCGCTCTGACGTAATTCACAGTTTAGAGACGTGTTTTTGTCCCAAACCTGGAAAGCCAATGTGCTGAGAAAGCCCAGGTGGTGTTCAGGACTTGCCGTTTCTTTTTATGAACTCAGGCTTATATAACTCATACCATGAGGTCACTGTGGGTTATCTGGAGTCTCTGAGTGTTTGTGAAAAACTGTATTAGTTTAGCTGCCCCTCAGTGAGTTTGACGTGTACACAGTACGCACAACTATAGTTGTGTTGAGTCTAAAACGCCAAATTCATATTATTTTTGCTACTTAGTGTGTTTAGCAGCATACTGGACTATAATAGATTAAAAATTACACATGACTTTTCCATCTTATTGTTAAAGTGACTTTAAATTGCATGGACAGCGTAGATTATGATTATGACAATATCCTGTTGAAAATATTTACATAAGTTGTGCTGATGTCCGTGACATTATGCTGTCTGTCAGCTGGAGGTTTTTGCACATCAAAATATGACCTCACCTCAACTACTCAGTTATTATGAAGTTTATATACACAGTGTGCACGCAGCAGCTTTATGCATCCTAAAAATTTAGTATGTCAACAATGTTTAAAAATGAATGAGCCAAACATGCTAGTACAGGACTCAACCTCTGGGCTCCTAAGTAAGAGTCCTGTGCTTTACCCATTCAGCTACCACACTGTTAATGATCATTTCAAACTTCTCCCATGTGTGACTTGAGACGATTTGGATTAAGTCTTTGGCTCCCTCTCTCTCAAAATTTGCATGCAGATATGTATAAATGGAATAAAAAGCTACGTTTCCACCAAGCAGTACAGTTCAGTTTGGTACAGCGTGAAATTATTTGCGTTTTGATTGTCAAAAGTTGTGGATGGTACCAAAAGATGCGCACCGTCCTATTTTTTGGTCACCTTTCTGTTGGGGTACCTAGCACACTGATCCAGCACCTAAAGGGTGGTGCGTTGATTGGTTGACAGAATTGTCATTTCCATGCAACAAGGGAAAATTAAAGACAAACACAACATTTGTCATGTTAAGATGTCTCCTCGACAACGAAAGTGAAGACTCAGGACAGTTTTTGTTTTTTGAGAGGACTGTCTTCTTTTGATGTGGCTTTTGCCATGTGGCATATACCCCGCCTACCAAATCGAACTGTATTATACTACTTTGTCAAAAAGCAGCTCAGGTGTTTTTATGTTTTAGAAAAATGGGCGTCAATAATAGCCCACTATTTTTTGTCTTATGGCCTAGATGACTTTTAATCTACCAGTAACTTTATTAAAACATTTTTAAGGTGTGTTACTGGATATGAGCCCAGTGTGCACATAAACACAAAGCAGCATTTTGCTCAATGAGCAATTGTCATTTTATTTATATATATATATATATATACAGTATATATATATAGTAAATGGAGCAAAAAATGTGAAACATTTTCCCCTTCATATCATTCAGAAAACAGTCTATTAGCAAAGTCTGTAGAAATGTCTCTGTTTGACATTCTCCGTCGAAGCAGAAAGTGCCCTAACTTGGCATTGCGAATAATTCTGCTCACCTTCTAACATGCCCTTTAACAACTCATAAGTGACCTGGTTTCGGCCGAAGTGCTCAGCTGTATGCAGACGAAGGTCAGCGCTCGCCTTCCCCCACTCCCACCCGTCATCGGCTCGGGAGACGCACACAAACTCCCTGCTTCTCCTTTACTGTCAGAGATGACAGTGTGAATCCCTTGATGATTCCTTATGAAAAATGCATTCTTGTCTTTCATGTTTTCTGATTGAATGGATTAGCTCACAGACAGCACACGCAAAATATTTTACTCTTCCCCCACTATGAACCAACTCATGGACTCGATCTGTTCTTCACTTCTTAGAAGTGAAGTCTTTCTCTTTTCAAATTGTTCCCAAAATCTCTGCATTCCCTTCCTCTTTCTCTCCCTCCTTCCCTCTATGAAACTTGCCGCAGTAATAAAGTCCTCCCAAACAGCCTGTCAGGTACTGGACAGGTTTCCTTCTGTTCCTCCTGGCCTCTTACCCCCCAACAGGGACAGGATGTACAGTATATCCCAGGATGGGGACGCAGTGGAGGAAGAAGGACGGGGCTGCTAACTGGTGGTGCCAACTGGCATGAAGAGCTGCCCGGCCCAGCAGTGCCACCTGCTCCACTGCCCTCCTGCTTCACTACCTGGCCCTGGAAGGCAAACCTGTCATTATTGGAAGATGTTTATTTGTGTGTGTGTCCGTGCATGGGTGTGTTTGTGTGCTGATCCAAGGGTATTTGCCAACTCCTTCCCTCTCCATTGCCCTCTTTGTTCCGCAGCTTTTAGTAACCCTCCCTGGGATAGCAGCATTTGCTGCTTAGTCCCACTTGCTTTGCAAATGGATTTTGAAAGGAAAGGTGTTGCTTTGAGATAAAAGACCAAAAAGTTTCAAGTTAATGGCTACTGTACCTATAGCATCCATGTCCTTTTTTTTGGTTACAGAATGTATTACTTCTCTGTGGCATATCCAAAGGATCAAATTTAATTTTCTTTCTTTGAAAAACATTTTGGCCTTGCATCCTTTATTCCCTCTTTTTGTGTGCTTTGTTGCATAAAGGACAGTGTAAGGTTGTGCAGCAGTCAGGCTTTTTGTATGTTGTTTGCATTCCAGATAATTAATTCTCTTTTCTCAGGGACGATGGAGGGTTATACTGCCGGTGTCTGAAACGACCACTTGTGTACTGCATCCACCTTTCTGTGTATGTTTGTTTGGTGCACCCAAACCCTGCCCCTCTTAACATCATGCAAAGAGGAGTTCAGGGGCAGCCATTTTCCCAGAAGAGCAGGGACGTGCAATGAGAAGGCTAGAGGACAGGATGAGTAGAGGTGATAGTGTTTTCTGTTTGCAAAGGGCTTTTCTCACGTCGCTCTCCTCTGTCCTGAACAAAGGGGCTTGGAGAGGGAGATAATGTGACTGGGCTCTCATGGGGAAAGGTTATCTACTGTTCCCTGTCAGCTGATAGCACAGGACAGGACACTTCAAGTCCAATAATGCGCAGAAGCTTCCAGTAATGACGTTCTTCACTTATCCCAGGGTCACCAGAGATGAAGAGAGGCTAACATGAATGTAATTGTACAACAGATCATCAAACAGATGTGCAAAGACTGACGGGTGCATGTTCTGCCCTACACAGTTGAAAAGAGACATCAATTGGATTACGCAGCATGAAGTGTTCTGACCTTTTACCCAACGGCGATGTCTCAAGAGCACAGCTGTATTCTGTTGATGTTGGACCTTGTTGAATTGGACAGCAGAGGAGCCAGCTGCTGGTGAGGCCAGTTTCACGGAGCCACAATTTACTGCCTGACAACGCTGCAATCTCAGCTGCCAAAAGATTGGGTCGTAAAAGACACGAGATTGTCGTAGGATGGCCAGGAAAAAGCACGCAAACATCTGCAGACACTTGAACTCATGTAACCCCCCCCTCAGCCATACAAACTCACACATACTGTGAACCGCAGCAGTCGATTCATCTTGCTCTTCTCTGCCTGTCAGGAATCTGCCATGCGAAGTGATTCACTGAAACAAGCTGTCTGACCACAAGGTGCAATCAATCTAACATACATCCTTATTAACCTGTGAGAGAGAAGACCATGGATTCCCATCTTTGAGCATGACCAGTGTTCCTTTTCTTCAGTCTGAGCAAAGGATAGCACAGAAATGTCTGAAATCAAACCAGCGACTCACTTATTTTGATATATGTCAAAGCCTAACATGAAGGGATGGAGTGGGCAGGCCACAGCTGATTTCCTGCCTCCTCCTTCAACTATCAGCTTGTCATTGTTTCCTTTAGTCATGAGATTTTTACTTGTAAGTTTTGACCTACTTTTCTCCTCTTGTGTTCACCTCCTATCCAGTTTTGTATTCAGGTCTTGCATCTTGTTTTTAATTGTCAGTTTATAAGTGTGTTTATTGAGATTATTTGATCATCATTCTTTCAGCCGCTTACAAATCTTCTCTGCTCTTTCCCTGCCTCTCACCCTTTCTCTCAGTGATGTGTTGGTGCGCATATTATCCAGCTCAAAAGACTTCATTATCTTTAATAAGCTATTACATTATTGGGGAATAAGGCTGAATGGCCCAGTGATTTCTGTTTTGGTGGATTTGGCTTGGTCATTTTTAGCAGATGTTGAATTTGCTTTCATTGTGAATCTAAATTCACTGATAAATAATACAGTGTGACTCTCGCTCTTGAGTAGTTTTCTCGTTTTTTGTTTAGCTCGAAAACATGAAAACAAACAAAAACTGTCACTTTGACTCAGCTCCCAATCTGGCTTAGTGTGCAGACAAGAACAAGTCACACCTAAACAAATCTCTACCAACAGTCATGGGAAAAATCAGACATTGTTTGACAATTTTTGCTGCGTTACATCCATCAAAATATCTTTACCCGCAGAACCCTCTTCTTTAGAGGCAAAGATAGAAGAAGAGAATAGACACCAAGAGGGAGGGAGGAAAGTAACCCTGATGACCTGAGAGCAGAAGCAGAAGTCACTGCATGTCATGGTAGGAGGCAGACACAGATTTGATTAGCAAGCTAATGAAATCAGTCAACGCAGTGTGTGTGCGCCTGTGTCTCTGGATCCGTCTTTGACACACAGTTGTACTCGCACGTTCTCAGAGGCAGTCAAAAGCTGCCCTCAGTTTTGCTGCTGTGCCATTCTGCATCACTGGTGCGGGGAATTAGTTCTTTGTTATTGCCGTATACCGCCCTCATTTCCCATCCCTGAATCCTTGTCCACCTGGCTATCGACCCAGCTCCAGTAAAGCCGTCCATCTCCTCCTCTGCTCAGTGTGTGGAGATTTGTTTGACTGGGTGTGTAGGTGGTTGGTGGGGGTGTTTTTTTTTTCTTAGCATCTCATAATTGCACTTGTGTTTACATCAGTTTCGTTGTTTGCATGTTTTATTTTTTATGTGCTTCTTGAGCTGCTTATCTCTTTATTAGTAATTTTCCCATAAGTGTGTACTAGTGTATTGTTTCAAACGATGCTGTGCGTGTGTGTGTGTGGGTGTGTGTGAGAGATAGTGCAGCCCCAGGGTGGCTCAGCACAGGCGAGGCAGTGGCAGGCCTGTCTTAAGCACTTAGGGTTGACAAAGCTCAGAGCCCAAGGTTGCGGCTTCACTGACAGTTGAATTACGTGGATAAGCACACGGTCACAGGTACTTACCTATGCTGTTGACACACACACACACACACAGATTTCTGTTACTGTGGTTGTGGCTTTCCTCAAAGCAGTGGTGGCAGACACAGGAGGGAAAATATGAAGAGGAGTTTGGACTCCTTGGTCTTGGGTTAGGCGCCGTATTTTAGGATGCCAAACACTAAAGATGTATTGGCTCTATGTTTGTCTCTTCATCAAAAGTGGAAGCAAAAACCTAAACAGGAAGTGGCCCACATGACTGCATAACAGTTTGCTCTTTGTGAGTTACCTTCTGACCCACTGGGCTGAAGAAAAGAAAGACGTGTTCTAGGGCTGCACAATTAATCGAATTTTAATTGCAATCACAATTTGGCCTACTGCAATTTTCAGATTGCGTCTAGGGGCCATTATGTTAAAGGAGAAATGTGGGTCAAGACTATAATTTAATTAATATACGGTGGTGCTGAGGAGTTGTCCTGGTCCACACTTCATTTTCTACAGACTTAAGAAAACATCTTTGTTTGGTAGAGATCCCAGCAATAATTTTAAAATCTGTTTTATTGAAAATGAGAAAAACTATGTAAAAAATTATAATTTCTTCTTACATCACAATGCATATCTGAATCGCAATATCAGCCCAAAAAATAGCAATTTGATATTTTCTCAAAATCGTGCAGCCCTAATGTATTCTTACTGAGATTATGAAATGTGCATACTCGTATGTTGTAAAACAGGTGAAATGCCACACACAGGCTGCATTTTGGGCTAAAGGCTACACACAGACACACAGACACACAGACACACACACACACACACACACACACACACACACACACACACAGATCTTGGAGGAGGGATGGAAATGATAACACGTTCAAGTGGGAGGACGCAGGTGTTCAAATATTTGGCTCTGGTCTGTTGTGTCTCAAACTGTTAGTGTCTCATGGTCACGGGAACCTCACATGGATGAACTTCACACAGAGATGCACATGCACCTGTAGAGCAAGATGCAAGAGTTATTTTCTTAGTAGAGAGAAAATAGATCAAGAATGATAAAAAGGGAGGATTTCAGTGCTTCAATGCCAAAATTCTTCCACGGGCTGCGGAGGAGAGCCAGATAAATAGGTTTGAGGAGGGTGCAAAAAAAAGTGGCTGTGGACACGTGTTTGTTGCTCATGTGTGGTGTTGATCTCCTCAGTACCCCCCTCTCTCTTTGGGTCATCTGTTTAATTCTTGATAAGAGCAAAAACATACACAATCCTACACAAGTACATGTTTATGAATATGTATATGGAAACAAGAATGAGTCATGAGTTTGACCTTGGCCTCCTCAACTGTGAGATATTGATATTCACTGCTTTCCCCTCTCTTGATTTAAGTTTTATGCCAGAAGCTGCTAATAAAATTCACTGAGGGAATTCATCCTGCGGGGTACGAAGCCTCTGCTGAATCCTAAAACAACCAGCAGTGCCAACTCAGCCTTGTTCAGGTTTCATCTGAGAGGGAGAACTGATCTGACGCTGATGTCCTCCTCCGTGTCTCTGTCTCTGCAGGCCTGAAGACCTACCTGATCTCTAGCAGGAAGGTGGAGCCTCACTCTCACTGTGGCTGTCCTCAGTCAGGGCATGAGCATGCAGATCATCGGTGCCCCACTTCCAGGGTGCACACGCCTGATGGACCTCCTTCAGCCTGCATGCTGCCTCCAGACAGTGCTAAGGTGAGCGCACACTGTCTCTGATAATTGTATGGAACGTCTGCCAGGTTGTGGAGGAAATAAGTATATCATATTGTTCTTCATTGCTCATCAATACTGCCTGAGGAAGAACGCTGAGCTGCATGTTCTGCTGCAGTCTCTTTGATGTTCCTCTTTTTGCTCTCTGTGTACTTTTGTTTATGTGGGTGTATTAGAAGCTTATTAAATATTTTCCATTTTTTGCTTGAAAGACCTTCCTTTTGTCAGAAGTGGTAAAGGAGAGAAAGAAAAGGAAAGGCTTTTATCCTTGTCATTACCATGCACCTGGATTTTTCTATTTGTTCCATGCAATTACATGGTTTAAAATAGGGCCTGACTGATATATTGGTTTGCTGATATTATTGGCCGATATTGGCCTATCGCAGTTACATTGGTATCTGCGTTTAGGTTCTCCGGTATGTGTTAGATAAAGGCAGCCCTTTATCTAATAACCAATAAGTGAAGTGCTTACTGTTCAGTGCACTGATGTTTGGAATGTTTTTTTTTTCAAATGTAAAATATCCTGCCTCCATTATATATCTTTGTCACAAGTATTTGATAACTACAATCTCCAGATTTTATGTACAGATATTATCAGCCAACATATCGGATATCAAAATTTTCTCGCTCCCTATTATCGATATAGCCATCAGACCCTGAAATCCCATAATGGTCAGGCCCTAGTTTTAACCTTAAGGAGCATCTTTAGTGTTTTTCCCTCTTTACAATTAAAGCACCTGTATGCATGCGCGTACATGTCTTTATTTGTGATGCACCTTAGTTCTTATTAGAGCCTAATTAATAGGAATCTGAGAACAAAACAGTGAACCCTTATTACTTATTCAATGAAAAACACAGTTTTCCCAGGCAAGCAGTCTACTTAATAACTGGCCCATCATCAGTTCTGCTCATCAGCCTTGAACATGTCCATCCGCTGTGTCCTCCTTAGCTCTGCCTCGAAGGGAAATTTCTCATTTTCGTCCAAATTGTACCGCTAGGACATGGACTCTCCAAACACATTATTTCTTTATTATAACACTGGAAACACTGCACCTCTGTGCCTTATATTCACCCCAATTAATCCTCCTTTCTTTGCGCACATGTGCCCCGTGTGATCCATGCACAGACCTTTTAGCTCTCTGCCAAGCCATAGTCAGCGGGGGAGGGGTATTTGGAGAGGGAAAGAGTGAGAAGGGGATGATGGGAGGCAGGAGAAGCAGTGGGGGTCCTTGCTATGGTAATGAGCTAACTCAAGCAGGGAGACGAGAAGCTTTTATCAGGTCTCTCTGCCTTCGACTGATGACTTCTTGGCTTAGAGCTTTTTATCTTCTGC
>JAQFJB010000009.1:11687787-11697823 GCA_029874875.1 Naso minor
ACTAAAAGATTATTAGCCACCCCTGTCGATAATCAGTTTAAAGCGTCCTTTTGGAGTTTGACGGGAGCTAGCAGCTTCACCGTCATAAATATATACAAACATACAACATAAAAGCTACGGTAACATGTACTGTGAAGCCTGTCTCTATAATGCATTATAACACATTATAAACATGTATAACACAAGGCATTATGAATACCCTTATAATGCATAATATGTGGTTATGGTCAGGATTAACCCAAACCTTGCTTATACCTATGATTGTACAGCATTATAGACGCATTATAACACATTCTAAGTATGTTCTTAATGCTTTATAGATGGATGCTTTAAAGTGTTCCCAAAACTATGTTGCATCTATTATTATCAGAGCAGTAAAATGATGAGTGCTGTGTATTGTAATTACTTAAGTGACATTGTTTCCCAGTGACCGACACCATCAGCAAGGATGATTTTTATTTATTTTTTAAATTACTGTAATGTCATAATAGATGTACTTTCATTCCTTGTCTGCCATGGCGTCAAGCAACTTCCCTCTGACAGCTATGTGTGGCAAGAAAGTCGCGCAGTGTTGAACTTTGAACTCTATAAAATATTCGCTGTTTATAACTGAAGTTAATGCCAGAATGCATTCATGATTTTGCAACAAATGCTTTTACACAGCTGTTTGCACTTGTACTCTGAACAGTTGGACATTTTTTACACTGCTGTATTTTAAGTTGACGTGATGTGTGTTTTAATCACTTTAAATAGCAATTATATAGTGTGTCTTTCTTCACTTGGTCAACGCTTCTCATTTAAATTCTTAAATATTAAAATGTGAGATATTGCTGAATTACCTGTCACCCTGCCTCAATCTACGTCTCACTTTCTCTTGTTCCCCAGTGGCTCACTGTGCATCATCCAGACAGATCATCTCCCATTGGAAGAACTGCACGCGGCACGACTGTCCGGTCTGCCTGCCTTTGAAGAATGCAAGTGACAAGAGGAATCAGCAACGTAAGTAACTCCTCTCGTATGCATTCACAAATCCATGTAAAATTACAAATGTGTAAAGTTATGATTAAATAGAGAAAATTACTAGAATTCCTGATGGATGCTTAAACATACTGTTGTTGTGGTCATTCAAAAGAAGTATGTATATAAATGTGTGATATAAATCTGCTGAGTGATAAAGCAGTTGTCACTCAGCAGCGCTCTCAAGTCGGTGTGTGTGGTATGAAGTGGTGCCACCTGCAGGCTGTTTTTCCCTGCCACCGCTCTGTGCTGGCTCGCTGACTGAGAGCTCCAACAGTGAGAGGATTCCTCTAGAAAGGCTGGGCCTGTAATGTAACACCCAGGGGAGGGGCTCTGTGTCTCTGCTGTGAGTGGGGGCAGGGTCTTAGGCCAGTGTGCTCTCTGATTGGTGAAAAGGCCCTCTGACAGATTTAAATCCCCCACAGAGGCAGCATGCTCCCTGTCAGCAATCAACACAGCAGGGATTGTAGATGGAGGTCTGCTGTGGAGCATGTTCTTTTGCACAGAGACTGAGATTCTTTTCCTTTACAAAAAATTAAACTCGAAATAATATTTGATGTTATTATGTCTCTAAAGTACTTATATGCCAATGGGTATATTTATGTTAATTGTTTTTGTTTTAATTAATACTCTTATTTTTTGTTTTTTAGACATTAAGAAGCATAGAAAAAATGAAAGCAGGTGTTCCCCCCTCAACTAGTATTATAGTATTAAATATTTTATTTAATATTGCCAAAGCACTTATTTACAATTATATATTTCGTCATCTTGTTCCTCCAGCCATGCTAGGTTCCCCAGGGGCTGGCATGCAGAGCGCCATCAATACGGTGGGTCCTGGCCAGCCCAGTGCCACAGCCATCAACAGTGCTGCCACACACATCGACCCCAGCTCCATGCAGAGGGCCTACGCTGCTCTTGGCCTGCCGTATGGGAACCAGTCCCCTGCTCAGGTCCAGGGACAGGGTCCCGCTCAGCAAATCCCCCAGGGCCCCCAGCACCAGCAGCTACGAAATATGAACCCACTAGGTATGGAAAAGAGGAGAAGTCACTGCTGGATCATGTACAAGTGATAACAGCGCTCTAAATCTGTTGCTAAGCCATTGTCTTGTGAACCCTTTTAAGTAATGATGTGTGTTTATCAGGCACTAATCAGATGAACCAGATGGCAGGAGGCATGGGTGTCCCCTCTGCAGACCAGTCTGGCATGCACTCCGACTCCTCCCTACCATCCACACTCAACAAGTGAGCATTCTCATAGGGCACACAAACAAGACCTTTGCTGCCAAGGCAACCACTATTTTTAATTCTCTTCCTATGAAATGTATTCGTAGGGTTGCAATCAGTGTCATCCTGTAAATAATAACATGATCTGATGTGATACAGCTGTCATTTAATTCACTGCCTGGGAATTATTTCAGGTAATGGGTTCTAAGGTTTCCCTTTAACCAAATAACATCATTTTATTGACAAATAATCATCTGAGATCTGTTTGTTCTCTGTCCTTTGGTTTCTTATGAAAGGATATAATAGTAAATTCTATATATAGACAAATGTTTAAAAAAATAATGCATCCACAGAGTTCATAGAAAGGTGTGCAGTAAAAGTATTGCTCCTGTGTGAGCCAATAGTATGACTATGTTGGTACCACCTGGAAATTCTGTGTCTTCAGTGATCAAGATTTTCTGAAGTGATGGTTTGAAGTTGTCTATGGGACTTTAAAAATATACTTTAAAATATGGATCTTGAAGGGCAAAAATAATTTAAATTAAAAAAAAAAAAAAAATCCCTCATTCTTTTATGATTGAAGTTTTTGTGTAATTGAACTCAAGCAAAAGTTTCCTTCTCTGTGTCTTACAGTCAGCTGATGCCAGATGGCTCAGTAGCTGGAGGAATGGGAAGCCTGCCCGCTGCAACGCCTCTCTCTGCAACAGGTGTAAGGAAAGCCTGGCATGAACACGTCACTCAGGACCTGCGCACCCACCTGGTGCACAAACTGTACGTGTAACAACAAAACAGATGCATACAAATACCAAAGTTCCATCATATGAAAACAGAATAAAACTTGGTGCCAGCACAAGGCAGTTTGTTCATTTTTGTATTTTTCTGCTTTTTCTCTTCAGTGTACAAGCCATATTCCCCACCCCAGACCCTGCAGCACTGAAGGACCGGCGAATGGAGAACCTGGTGGCGTATGCACGCAAGGTTGAGGGCGACATGTACGAGTCCGCTAACAGCAGGGTAACTAATATGATACACTTACTCTGTTTGACCTGTCTTTCGTTGATCTGCATCAACCTTTCTCTTGTCACCATGAAAGCGGAGAATTTTAACCAGAACCAGAGACTGTTAAACTGTCTGTTCAACTTTCCTTTCTTCTGATTCTCTCACTAGGACGAGTATTACCACTTCCTGGCAGAAAAAATCTACAAAATCCAGAAGGAGCTGGAGGAGAAGAGGCGCTCACGGCTTCAGAAACAGCCTGGCATGATGGGCACAGCTGGGCCTCAGCAACCTGGCATGGCTCAGCCCAACGCCATGGGCCCAGGACAGGCCGTCCGACCTCCCAGTTAGTAGCTGAACTCTCTGCTCTTTGGGTGACACAATAGTCCAGGGGAACAGCACTAAAGGATTTGAAACATTAATTATATAACTTTTAACTATTTTGCAGCTAAACTCTGTAAAGGCATTTTATAAATGAACGCTGCTATATTCTGTCTTCTCTCAGATGGACCTGTGCCTATGCCCAACATGCCAAATCAGATAATGAACCGTATGCAGGTGCCCCAAGGTAAGTGTTTGCTCTTTGCTTTCTTTTCTTGGCAGTCACACTCTAGGGAAAAACATTCCATATGTCCTCTTTGGCTGAACTTCCCGGTTCTTAAATTGGTATTTAAGTCAGCATTTCATCATTTGAGTTTTAGTTTCCTGTTTACACCCGGTTGTTTAAGTAGTTAAAGTAAAATGTATTTGTAGGAGCTGTGATGTTTAATTGAGCTACTTCAATGCCTCTGCCAGCCCAATAGGGCATGGAATATTAAATTACAACTCCCAAGTATAATAAACAGGTAAATAATTGTGTATCTGCCCCCACAGGAATCAATCAGTTTAACCCAATGGCAATGCAGAATGCGCAGATGTCTCAGGCGCCCATGGGAGCACGTGCTCCCTCCCCCATGAGCCATCCACAGCAGATGAACATGAGCTCCGTCCCAGCGGTGAGATATTTCTCCTCTGTCTCCTTGCTTTGCTCTTTCTCTCTTTTAAACAGTCGTTTCTCTGATCCTGTCGATTTTTTCCTCTCTCTTTCTTAGTCATTTTTTTTTGCTCAATGCTCCACTTTTTCGCTACTCTTGGCTGTGAAATGCCTCACAGTCTTGAACTTATTGTTCATTTCTTAGCCTGTTATCATTTTGATGCATGCGTCAATATGTAATGTGCTGCCTGCACACCCGTCCCTCTTCCATTTATGAACAAACTGCCTGGCTGTCAATGAGTAATCGGTATTGTTCCTTAGTCTTCCTCTCTGTCTTTAGATCAGTTGCCATGCCATGTTTTGATTCAGCACATTGTTCGTCAGTTACACCACAGGCTCTTTGAAAGACTGTTGTGGAAGTAGCACTCATGCTGCATTCCATTCAGTTTATTTTTCTCAGCAGGTATTGAAAACTGGAGGCCTGCTGCCTGAATAATTTTGTCTGCTTCTCCCTCTTCCGTTTACAGATGGGCATGTCCCCGTCAAGGATGCCTCAGACACAAGGAATGATGGGTAGTCATGCTAATAACATGGTAGCTCAGCCAGCTAACCAAGGCCAATTCCTGCCACAGGGCCAGTTCCCTGCAGCTGCAGGTGGAGCAATGAATGTGAATGTAGGCTTGGGCCAGCCCATAACACAGGCTGCTGTCACACAGGTAAGGAGACAGTACACCGTTGAGTGTGCTGCTATATGAGTGGCGCGTATTGGTATGCTAACTGTGCATCCCTCTCCGTTCCAGCAGTCGCAGAACTCTAACCTCCCTCTGAATGCCCTTGGATCCCTTGGCTCCCAGCTGCCCTGTGGCCCTGCAACCCAGCCCACCCTACGCGCCACCCCTCCACCCAATGCCTCTGCCAGCCTGCAGCCTCAGCAGCAGCAGCAGCAGCAGCAGCAGCAGCAGATGCAGCAACACCTTGCTTCTGCTCAGACCCAGATGCCGCCACAGCCCTCTACCCCGGCCTCCACGGGTGGGCCTTCCTCCACCCCAACCCATGTTCCCAGTAGCCTCCCTGGCCCCCCTTCAGCTATGGGCACACCCCCTGACCCCTCCCTGCCGCTCACACCCCTGCAGCCTCAGACAGAGCCTCCCAGCCAGATGCAGCAGCCAACCTCAGTGCAGGCGCAGCACCCCAGCACGCCGGTGAGATATTAGTTCTCACGCGTTTGCATGCTCTTATTATTGCTTTTATCCAACCAACTTTAAAGAAATACTAAAAGGAACATATTTATACAGAGAGGATCACTGACAGTGAATCCTTAATTTTTGTACATGGGAGTAGGACTTGACAGATAAAATATCTGCATGTTGATCAGAATGTCTCCTCTCTTTGAAGTTATCCCAGGCAGCAGCGAGTGTAGATAACAGAGCGCCCACCCCGGCCTCTGTGGCTGAGCTGAGTTCCCAACAGGCCCTGCCAGATATGAGTGGCACTGAAGCCAAACCTGAAGTAAAGGATGAAGATGATGACAGCAATTCTGGAACGAAGCAGACGGATGTAAAAATGGAGGTATGTTCATGTGTTTACAAGAAGATTCAGTCCTCAGCAGGTAAGACAGGCATTGTTGAGGTGAGAGATGGAAAGATAGTACTTTGGTTTCTATTCCAAACTCTGTCCACCACAATAAATCATTTCTGCTTATATTTCATGCCCAGAAAATGAATTTTGCCTCGAAGCTTTACACATTATGCCTCCCATTAAGTGCTTTAAATACTTGTTGGTCTTCCAATTTGGCAATATAAGATAGTCGGTTGACCGCGGTTGTGTTCATGTAGCAGGATGATGAAACCAAACCACCGCTGGTGAAAAAAGAGGAGCCAGACGGAGTAGAGCCAAAGCAGGAACCAATGGAAACTGAGGAGAAGAAGCCGGAGATGAAGGCAGAACCCAAAGAAGAGGAGGAGACTGGGGCCAACAGCACGTCAGCCAACTCCACCACTCAGAACCGCAAGAAAAGTAAGATCTCATTTGTCAATAGTTTGTAAAATATATTGTGGGATGTTTTGTACTGTTGACTTAAAATATTGGCATGCTGATGCTTGATTTAAGATTTTATAACATTTTTGTCTGTCCAGTCTTCAAGCCAGAGGAGCTGAGACAAGCCCTAATGCCGACACTTGAGGCCCTCTACAGGCAAGACCCTGAGTCGCTGCCCTTCAGACAGCCTGTAGACCCCATGCTGCTGGGCATCCCTGTGAGTACCCATAAGTATACTAACATATACTCAGATACTACACAAGACCCAGAGGAAATGCTGTGAAGCATGATTTTCTCATTCAAGCAAATGTCCTTCTCCTGCTGCACAGGACTACTTTGATATTGTGAAGAATCCCATCGACTTGTCCACCATAAAGCGCAAACTGGATACTGGTCAGTACCAGGAGCCATGGCAGTACGTGGACGACGTGTGGCTCATGTTCAATAATGCCTGGTTGTACAACCGTAAAACATCCCGCGTCTACAAGTACTGCACCAAGCTGGCAGAAGTGTTTGAAGCAGAGATTGATCCCGTCATGCAGAGCCTGGGCTACTGCTGTGGCAGGAAGGTGAGAGGATACATGATGGGGATTGAACACAAAAACTGTGTTTTTACCTGTTGGTTCACACTTGTTGTTACCTGTATATGGCTGTTGAGTTGAGAATAATCCAGTTTGTAAGTGACATGGATTCTAAACGTTTGTCTGATGTTTCCACAGTACGAGTTCTCACCTCAAACGCTGTGTTGCTATGGCAAACAGTTGTGCACCATCTCCAGGGATGGAACCTACTACAGCTACCAGAACAGGTAAAAATGTCTGCTGGCTCTGTGGAGAGGGAGAGATGGGTGAAAAGGTGCAGGAGGGGGTAATCAAGAAAAGGTGCGCAGCTTCATTCTTAACTGTAGTACCAAGACAAAGAGCTGACATGCAGCTATAGCAGTCAGCAAAGTTTCACATGATGATTTTTCATTCATAGGAGCATTAACAGATACCACCGAAAGTTGTTTAATGTGGTCTAGCCGAATGTGCTTGATGGCGCCCTGTGTTATCCCGGTCTGGTGTGCTCGAGAACCAGCACCAAAGCTCCACCTGCTGTGCAGAATCTGCTACTGCACCTCAGTATCATTCCAATGCAACACCATTAAATTTTGGCCACTAAATGCTCTAAAGTTCACCAACTCAGGTTTAAGACTTCCAACAAAAAGTCAAGGTTTTATAATTTACCCAAACTTAATCTTAATGCCCAAATTATTAGAACTGAAATACCCTTGGCTTAGAAATGAACTTAGTCATGGAAACTGACGTTTGGATTTGCATTGTCGCTCATTCCGTCTCTCCCGGCATGGTCGTACAATTCCTTCATCAGCTCATGATGCATGTTGCTTTTTTTGTAGATTTTTGTAGTGAAGCAGTTCTTTTGTTGTTTATGTACTCAGCATGCAGTTGGAGGGTGTAGTGTGCATTAGCTTCTGTTCAAACATTCATTCGTCGTTGACATTCATTAACATAGCATTGTAGCATGTTTCCCGCCATTTCTGTTTCAGTTTGACTGAGAGTGGCTGGATCATGACCATTTCAACTGTGACTAACCTGTACCTCTGCCTGTGTGTGTGTGTGTGTCCTTCCGTCCGTCCACTGCCCATGCTCTGTCCCCGGTTGTTTCCGTGTGCACCGTTTGCTCTGCATTCTGCCACCTGTGCGCCGGTTTGCCTGTGCTGCTACTGTGTGTGCTGGCTGCAGTTCACCCAAATATGGCCTTATTGCCGACAGGTATCACTTCTGTGAGAAGTGCTTCAACGAGATCCAGGGCAACAGTGTGACCCTGGGCGACGACCCGGCACAGCCACAGACGTAAGTTACCAGGCCCGGGTGGCTGACCACCACCTGATGATCATCTTGCGAGATTATGAGGCTGTTTCCTCTCTGGCCTTCACTCTGTGAAGTTTCAATCACAGGAGCCAACATAAACTTGGTTGTTTGTTTATCTCTTTTTTTGTGCAGCATGATATCAAAAGAGCAGTTTGAAAAGAAGAAAAATGACATGTTGGATTCTGAACCGTGAGTATTGTCTGGACTAGATTAACTCTAAATTAGTCGACAATGGTGCTTCTTTGCTACTTCTGAAAGGGAAGCAGAGGAAAAGCAAATGTTTGTCTTTGCAGGTTTGTTGAATGTAAAGACTGTGGACGAAAGATGCATCAGATCTGTGTGCTGCACTACGACGTCATTTGGCCATCAGGGTAAGTCTCGCAAAGGCTGTTTGACAGCTACCCAGCCCATTAAACATATACAGTCTATGTTTGACCTTAACAGAATTCATTCAACAGGAATTGTAACTATGTTGACACTAAACTACAGTTGGTCTTCCTTCTTCTAGCTTCATCTGTGATAATTGTCTCAAAAAGTCTGGAAAAACAAGGAAGGAAAATAAGTTTTCAGCCAAAAGTGAGTTACAAGTAGCAGAAAAAACAACAGTAATGCTTTGATAATTTATTTTCTTTAATCACGTTGAGCTCTGTTAAAAACTTAAAATAAATGTTTGTCTTTGTAAAGGGTTGCAGTCTACAAGGTTGGGAACGTATATTGAGGACAGAGTGAACAAGTACTTGAAAAGGCAGAACCACCCAGAGGCCGGTGAGGTGTTTGTGCGAGTGGTTGCCAGCTCTGATAAAACTGTGGAGATAAAGCCGGGCATGAAGTCCAGGTAAAGTTCTCACCTGCAGATAATGTGTTTCTCCTCTAATTTGCAGTAATATGGGTAAATGAGGAATAACACCATCGTTTTCTTTGTGTGGCTGCTTAAACCTATGCTGCATATTACTTGAGAACTTATCTAAACAGCAAGTCAGGAGAGATGTTGGGGATTATTTCAGTGCTTTTTAAGAAAATTATGCACTTTGATGTTTGTGTATTTGATTCATTGAGCTTTTGATGAATGCTAGAGTATTCAAAAACACATCACATGAATGAGGGTGTTCAGAATAGTGACAGAAGGAAATGAAATATTTCATTAGGTAAACTTGCCACATCACAAGGTTCTGATGTTGTCTGTGTTTAAAGTATAATTTTTGGGAACGTCATCATTAAATTGACGAAGACATGTAAAGGTGACAGAAAATGAGGGAAGAAAAGGGATGACATGTAACAGAGATACCAAGCTAAACTCAAACCACTGACATAATAATCAGCATCTTAAACCATTAGGTTATTGATGAATAATTCCTCCTCTCATCCTCTATAAAAAAATGTATAAAGGACTGTACCAGTCCATTTTTGACTGTCTTCTGCAATTGTTGTTAAAATTCAACCATGTGTGTACTTTAGTAGATCTCAGACTGCATATTTAAACCCCATTCACTGCTATTCATGTTGGAACAGGGTAGAGAAACACTTTAGGACACACGGCAGTTGCTAGGTGTAGGTAATTCACCATTCTGAAGAGATTGTCTGCACTTGTTTGGTCAAAAATCATTGAGCGAGAGAGAGAGGGGAGCTGCTGAGAAGAAAGTTAGTACGCCTGGTAAATTCATTCCTTACAAGTGCTGCCTTCCTAGCTCATTAGCGTGAAAAAGGATTTTCAAACAGACTCAGACTTTTTAACTGACATTGTCACACATTTTCAGGTACTGTCTATAATGTTAATTGAATATGGAAAAAATGTTAACGAACACAACATCGTAGAGTTATTTGGGAAAAAATGGAAGGGTTTTTTGTAACCTATGTGGCCAATGTTGACAAAAGAGAATGACATGTAACACTGGTGTGGTGCTTTAAGTAAAGTTCTTAT
>JAQFJB010000009.1:11715265-11726167 GCA_029874875.1 Naso minor
TGTGTGTGTGAGTGTGTGTGAGTGTGTGAGTGTCTGAGGCCTATGATTGATTTTTATCTCTGGCAGCTTGTGACTTTCACAAAACTTTAATGGATAAGCTCAAACTGTCAGGTTAAATATGAGGTATTCTGGCAAATAAAACAGAATGATTGGACCGAGAAAAAGCAATGCAGGGGTGGGGGTGGGTAGGTGGTGGTGGGTGGGGGGTCTCTGTGTCCTTGTCTGCTCTACCACAAGGTCACTGAAGTTGTTATTGAGCTGCTGTTCCTGGGCTTCAACGCCAGCAACTAACAGGACGCAGCAAGTGAAGCCAGCCGAGCAAAAGGAAAACGGAACGAGCGCGAGAGTGTTAAAGCAAACTTTAAAAACTGGGTCACTGTGCAGAGTTTCACCAGCGCCCAGCACAACACTTGATCCTGTCAGAAGCTCTTTGTTGCCTTTTCAAAGCTCACACAACGAGACTCTCTGCCCCTGAGTGGCTGGTGGACGCGAGTCAAAGCCAAAAATGCTGTTTCCCTGCAGCGTGGCTCATGAGCAGCACATTATGCTGGTGTGAGAGCATTTATCTGCTCTGTGCCAATCGCAGCTATCTGTGTCAGAGCAGCTGTGTGGGTGAGGCCAGGGAGGGGTGAGGGACGAGGCTGGTTAGTATTGAAAAAAAAAAATTGTCCTTGTAAAACAATGTCATTAACAAAACAGCTGGAGAGGGACGGCTGTGTGGATACAGTGAGACAGAGAATAGTCTTGTTTCATCTCCTCATATTTCCAGTCAGACCATCCGTTCATGTTCTTACCCTCATAGACAAATTTGACGTTTTCCTCGTGTGCGGGGGTGAAGCTTTCTTCCTGCTGACTGTCTGCAGGCAGAGCTGGCGCAGAGTGATGGTACTTCTTACCATTTAGGCGGTTGAAAACTATCTTGGGTGCCGGTAGGCTGATGGATAGAAGAAGAAAAACAGCATTTTACGGACAGTTTGATGTTTTCATTTATTTCCGAAGCAGGGAAAGTCAGAATTTAGACCTAAACTCCAGCAAGTTTGACTGTGAAGGAGTCAGAGATAGCAACAGCTGAGTGAAGGACCATGTGCCGCCTTGCCTTTCCACAAGGTCACAGTCGGTTCAAAGGCATGAAAGCAGCCCAGCAGGAAGACTGATTCTCAGGGAAGCCACAGTGTGAAAGTGTTATAAATCATTCAGGCCTTGACTGATGGACAAACACTGCCTGTCTCATGCTGATGACGTCCCTGCTGTCAGACACTCACACACACTTTAACACGCACCACATAGAGCATTGCCGTGTCTTTCCAAAAGTTGCACACTTACTCATGCGCACTCCTGGGCGTTTGTTTGTGCTTGAGGTCGTTTATCTTGCTGTCCAGCGGCTGAGTTGGCCCTAAAACAAGAGAAAATTTCACATGTTGCTTTTATAAAAACTTCTGAAAACAACAGGACCATCTGGTGGAAGAGTGTGTGAGTGTGTAACCTCACCTGTCCGTCTCTGGGTGACCAGTTTGCTTGGCCCTCTTGTAATTGTGTACATCATGCGCTGGGAAAGTCAAAATGCCAAACTTTCAGTTTGGCACTTTAAGGCAAGTCCAACTAGAGCAGCTACAGGTGGAGAAGGCCTGCTTGTCAAGGCACTTTAAGTTTAACACATTCCTCCAAATGTGTGTTTTTAAACAATGTTTTCGGGTTAGATTTTACTCCCAGTTTGCCAGTTTGAAGGAAAAGCAGGCACTTGGAGTTGACATTAGATCCAGGCAGCTTGTTCGCCGAGTTAACCTCTCAGGGAACAGACCTGTGCGTCGCGCTCCGGTTCCGCGTAAAAAGCAGCAGCAGCCAGGGCGCATCTCACGCGGCGATCCCTCCACACCTTTCACCTGCCTTCTCCGTCCCCGAGTCCAGGCAGTTCACGTAAGTCACTTTGGTGCTAAGGTGTCCTGCGCGGCCACAATGTCACATAACCTGTAAAAGCGGCTGTCATTCATAAGACACTGCACGCACACCGTCAGAGCGCACAGCTCCTCGACGTCCATACACGCCTCCCTCTGCGCTTTAAAGAGACAGCGTCCCGGGACTGCGTGAACTCTGTGGGCTGACTACGGACTGAAACTGCATGTTTCCTCCGTAATAATTATAAGTGTCCATAGAGCAATAATTAAAACATCTTATTCCTGGAATGGCCTGTGAAGTTTTGGTCTGGTTTTTGACTTCCTCCACACTCACGTTCTATGAAATTCAACAAATAAAATTCTCTCAGGTGAGTTCAGCTTGTGTTGTATGACAAGTCATTCAGTGGGTGGTGGTGGGGAGTGGGTGGGGGTGTTGTCTTTTTTTTCCACGGGGCCCCGATCTGAACTAACGTCTCTGTGTTTACAGCACACACACGTGGGCTCAGGTGCACGATGCAAACACACACACACACACACACATACACGTTTACAACGCAACTCAAGCTTTACTGCAACAACCAGCAGCCCGTTTACAGGAATCAATACAAAGAAAACTCTCATTTAGTGATCCTTCTCTAAAAATTTAATGATTTAGGATTTTCACATAAAAGGCTTTAATGACTCACATCAGTTCTGCAAACTAGAATTACACTCTAAAGATTCACTTTCGTCTGTTTTGGTGATTTACTTCTAAGTTCTTGTTATTCTTAAAGCTACAGGGACAGAAAGGAAATTCAAATGCAAGAGAAACTCATAAATCTTAATTGTAAATAACAAATGCCAGTTGACGCTATTCAGGTAAAACAAGTTAAATTCAGATGAGATAAAGGGAATTATACTCTATGAAGCAGTGAGAATAATTTAAAGCAGCATAAGACTGTTATGTGAGGAGGTAACATCATCAGAAAATCAAACCAAACAGTTAAATCAATAAATGGGTTCATGAAAAAATAAAAGTTGACGGTTTTTGTGGTGTTCAGTCAAACATTTCTCGCGCTGATTCTTACAATTCTGGCAGCAGCCACGAGCAGGAAAACTCATCTTTCACTGATGATTCATTAAAGAAGTTTGTGTGGACTCGTCTTGGCCTTGAACTACACACTATGAGTGCTAACACTCCGGTTCAACGGTGCATTCACTGTCCCTCCGCGATGAAATTCTTTGGAGGATGCAAGCAGATATTATCATCACATTCCAGCCGAATCATTCGGAGTTTTCCCTTATCTGTGCAACTTAAAGACAGAAGGCAGGTTTCTCCACAGTCAAGCATCAGCACGACAAGATGTAGAATAATAATAACAAGAAAAGTCTGTTATCAAATAAATATCACGATAGCAGGGATTCAAATGACGCCAGTATGTCTAATGTGACGTCTGTGTACACTGATGTGTCTTTAAAGGTGCATCACAGTCTCTGAAAGATCAGCACAGAAGGTAGAAAAGACCTTTAAGGTAGCGTAATCCTAATCCCTGCTCCGGGAGAGGTGGAGTTTTAACTGCTGGTCGTAGGAGGAGGACAAGGAAGTGTACAGCGGAGACTTCATTCAATCTGCTTGTAGATTTAAAGGGAAATCAGCTGTTTGCCAGCTACAGATAAACGTGTTCTTACCTCTGTAGTAAAACATGTTAGTTTGACTGCCACTACGGAGCGAGCTAGCACCAAATTTTTGGCCTCCTTCCACCTTATCATTAACTTCATCTACATATTTTGTTATTATTATACGTTCTTTTAAAGAAAAAGAAACTGAGAAATGTAGTAATTTTGATTTAACTCTGTCGTCTTTTGTCCAGCAAAGGAGTTCCTGACTTTTAATTTGCTCATTAAGAGGATGTAAAATGTTTTCTCATCCATTTTGGAAACACTTGAGATTATTAATCATCCCTGTACGTCTTCAAAACTCCACGTGCGGGATGGGATTCAGTATTGAGAGTCACAGTCTTCCAGCAGACTGTCAGTGATGAAGCCGATCTTCAGCAGGTTCTGGTAGAAATCTTTCTCCACGGCTGTGTTCACGGTCCAGCCCACCACCTCCACACCTCGCTCCGCCCAGTACTGAACATAATCCCTGAGTGAGGGGGGCGGAGGGGAACAAAAAAACAACACAGCTCACTCAGTGAGGAGCAAGAGCAAAAGATCGAGAATACTTTTGGTTGCAAGCAACACATGAAATGTTACAGAAAAGCTGCGTCTACTTCTGTGATGGTGTGCAATAATCTAATCCACTTATCACATCAGAATTCCTTTTAATCCCTTAGAAAAACTTTTCAACCTTTGCACCTTTGTAAGTAACTTAAAGGAATAGTTCAGCATGTTTTTATCCTCACTGTTCACTGTAGCCTGTGGACACGCGCACACAAAAAAAATGGCACCAGTGATGTTTTTCGAAACAACACGGCAATACTTTGGACCTGCAGTATGACAGCATTTTATTGTTTTATCATCATTATTATTATTATTATTTTGTATTTATTTTTATTCTAAAGATTGAAAATTGGTCGCCATTTGTTTTAAATGTTCGGGACATACTGTAACGTCTTTTTCCTGTGAAACTCCAGCTGTGTTTTGTGGACTAAAAAACTTCACCTGACCTTCCATCGGCATGACAACAAGTAGATAATGACTTAGTTTTCATTTTTGGGTGAACTATCCCTTTAATAGCTAAAATAATTAATGGTGACCAATCATATTTTGTTGGCAGAAAAGGGAATAACACTTAAACTTTTAGTTGCTGCTTAATTAATTTTCACAATCTGCACCTACAACCTTAAAATGACATGAACAGCGTAACATGAAAGGTGTATCAAACTGATCTTTATTTGATTAGCAGCTGCAGTCCTCTAAAAAACTTTTCCTTCTCAGGTTGTTTCATTTGAAGGATTCTGACTGATTCTGACATCACTTACAGTGAGATGAAGTCTTTCTGCATGAGGATGGCGGAGACCCCGCAGAGCTTCCACAGTATGTGGTGGTGGGCCCAGTCCAACAAAACGTCCAGAACCCCCGTCCACATCTGACCCCACGTGGACAGCGACCGAGGAGTGCCGTCGTTGAAGCGGCTCAGTCTCCAGGGCCGGTGCTTCAGACCCGTGACCACGTTGGGGTCAGTCTGACGCATCTGCAGACCAGACAACAGGATACTGTCAGAGCTAGAAGGAGGTTCTCACTCATATTCAGTTGTTTTTTTGGTACCTTGTAGATGACTTTGGGCTCAAAGGAGGAAACAATGCTGGAATTGTAAAGGACAGGAAACTTCTTGTAAACGTCATGAAGCACAGATGCAGCCTGGAGAAGAGAAAAACATAAATATGGTGAACAGCCTCGTCGAAGGAAAGGCAAAAATGGAACAATCTGTGCGACTGCCTGTGCCTGTGCGCAGGCTACAGCATCATCATTACAAATATGCATGCATTAATGCCAGAGGTGGAAAGTAACTAATTACATTTACTCGTGTTACTGTAATTGAGTAGTTTTTCTGTGTACTTGTACTTTTTAAAGTAATTTTTAAAATCTGTATTTTTACTTCTGCTTAAGGAGGTTGTGTTTGAAGTGTTGTACTTCACTACATTTGAAATTACATCCATTCCTGAGTAAAAAAAAAAAGATGAAACAATTGGTTCCTCCAAGTTTTCCATGAACTGGTGCTGTGTCTGCCTGCCAGTAACGGTCCATCTGATTGGCTCTGACTAACTGCAGCTTCTGAAGGTGAACAACAGTCAGTCACACACACCCAGACAACAAAGGGGTGTTTGTGTGCAGACATGGAGCCAGATGGAGATGGAGAGATGATATTACACCTCCACCCCCGCGTCCAGCAAAAAGTAACTAAGTAACTTTTACTCTGAGTACATTTTAAATGAGCTCCTTTTTACTTTTACTTGAGTGCATTTTTACACCCATAATTTCACTTATGTCCAATTTTACAAGGTTACAGTACTTCTACTTCTACTTACGCAGATTTGTTTGCACTTTTTCCACCTCTGATTAATACATTCATAACATTTTTTGCTAGATAAGTTCGTATGTTCAGCACCTTATCGGGCTGATCTCTGACATTGAAGAAGATGGTCAGCTGGTGTCTGATGCATTCCTCCAGAGCCTCCTGCAGAGTCGGGACTTTCTCTCCACTGAACTTGTCCCTGCAGAACAGTGTTGGGGAGTAACTAGTTACATCTAACAAAATTATGTAATTCAATTACAAAATATATGTAACTGTAAGAAAGAATGTGTACTTAAATTACTTATGAAAATGTTAATGATCACAAAGAGGGTTACATCGGAATATTTTCTGTCAAAAGTTTTGGCTGTATGTTGAGTAATATTCATCATGTTGCTGTGCATGTTTTGATGTGCACAGTGCCTTCTTGTGCCGGTAAAGGCCGTTTGGCAAAATTTGAAGCTGTTCTGATGCTTTTGTTTGGTTCTTTCTTGTTTGAATTTGCAGCGCCACACGTCTGCCATTAACACTGCCTGGTTTAAACATTTGAAAATGGTTAACAGTTGAAAACATTTGTTAGAAATTTATTAAAGTAATCAAAAAAATATTCAAATGTAATAAGTTACATTACTTTGATAAAGTATAGTTACATTACTTTTCCCATTTTGAACGGGGTAACTAGTATTCTGTAATCTATTACATTTCCAAAGTAGCGTTCCTGCTGCAGAAAGAAACCGCAGCAGGTTTTTAACTGTGGCAACCTGCCGTGTCACACTCACTTTCTCTTGCTTCCTCATTTTGTCTGTAAAATTCGTGATAAAAACGAGCGCAAACAGAAATACTTCCTTTAACCTTTTTTTAAAAATAAAAAATAAAAAAATAAATAGGCAAATTTGGCGATGGTGAAAGAAGTATGCAGAGCTTTCACTTACTGCAAGCAGAGTCACTGTGCCCCAAGAAAAGCTCTTCAGAAAGATGTTTTTTCTCTTAACAGATTAAAATTATTCTGTTTACCTGCTGGTGATTGCAGGAGTGATTCTAATTATCTTTGTACATCCCGGTAGCTCATTAAAGTTTATTCACCTAGAATAATACATCATGATTTAATTTTGGATGATATTTTGTGCTATTAATCGTAATCTACCACAAAAAAGTGAAGCACAGGGATGCTGTAAATCTGTCAGTTGGAGGTAGAAATAAAAACTCTGATATCAGGACAACGTTCACAGTCTTTGCTTTGGACTTGATTGGTGAGATAAAATAGTCTTGTGATAGTTACTAACAGCTGACAACAATTTTACAGCTTAAAACCAACAAACAGTCTGTAAAAGCATCCACAGCAACTATTAACAGTAAAAAAACACTGAACTAATGCATGATAAGCGGGAGTTTCTTTATGAAGGCTTTAAACCACGTGAGAGTTTGATCGTGAACGTACTTCAGCCTGTGATGAGCAGCAGCATCCAGTCTCTTAAGCTGCACAAACTGCACTTTGCTAACTGGTCCTGAGCCGTTGGTGGTGCGGTCCAAAGTCTCATCGTGCATCAGCACGGGGACTCCATCAGCGGTGAAACTCAGGTCCAGCTGCACTCCAGTGGCCCCGTTCCGACTGGCCTGAAGCAGGAGATCACAGGGGGAGAAGAAAGCCCAACAATTTACTGAGAGGCAGAAAAATGTTTTAGAACAACAGGTGAAAAAAATTTAAAAAGTGCGACACGCCAAGTCAGTTCTTTCGGTCAACAGCAGGACATTTCAGACAGGCAACGAAATGAAAACACCAAACTCAGCAAGACCACCCTAAAAAAAAGGACAACAAAAATAAAAAGGCCTATCCCTAAATAATAATAACTTTCAGTAGCGGATTAGAACATTTACTCACTTGAGAATTTACATTTTATGATACTTTAAACTTCTAATACAGAGGGCAATGGACATTTTACTCTAATGCATTTAAATATTTTAAGTTTTTTAATTTAAAAGAAACATGTAACATGATGGTTATGTGCTGTTCTACACTGTAGGAGTTAGCTTACTCCAGAAGATGGCAGTAATGCAACACAAGGATGCAAGCTGCCGTTACACCTCAAAGAAGAAGAGAGAGAGTTTCAGAATTGGACCAGAGGTCACCTGTGGGGTCATTTCAGGACACGTGATATTGAGGTGAGATGACATTTAGTGTTTTTCATGTCACAATGTAAAACATCCAGCTCCTCTGAGTTTCTCCAGCTTTTACACTTTGACTTCCTGATAAAACAACCATGACCACTGAAATGTCTGAAAGGAGAAGTACAGTGTGGACAGCTGGGCTTCAACACGTGGCCGTTAGCTTAGATGCTGGCAGAAAATCACTGTTGAGGACTTTTGTCACATTCTCCTTGGGTTTGGTTTTGGCACGTGACATCACTGATAGTGAGTGAGTGATTTCTTTTAAAGAAATTTGTGGGCTTTTTGTGCCTTTATTTAATAGGACAGTTGAAGGATTGGACAAGAAACAGGGGGGAGAGGGAGAGAAGCCACTGTAGAGAGAACACGGCACTGCCAACTGGACTACCCCACTGAATTAAGACACGGTCAAAAAACCCCATGATGAGGGACGGCTGTCACCAGGACACAGGCTGTATTTGACCTTAAGACACTTCAGGAGAGTGAGGTCACTCTATGCCTGCCTGAAATTAAAGGCTTCCATTACACATTGAAAGGGGATCTATTAAGTTCAGATTTAAAAAGCAAAAAGTAGAAGGTGAAAAGTGTGACCACGGACCCGTTCTCCCCTGTTCACAGATGCTGAAGCACAATTTATAATGTCGTTTTTTGCACCAGAGATGGCTACAAGGGAAGATGAAATACTGACTCAGCACCTTCAGGGAGTTAAAAAAAACAAACAACAGACAGTAAAGGAAGAGAAGACTCAGGATGTGAGTGATGAAGATGGCGTCAGTGTTTCATTTTCAGGGCTGAGGCAAACAAGCAGTGATCTGAGGGAGGCTGACAAAAGCGCACTGACCATTCAGAGCAGTGGAGGTGCTGCTCTGCTGACACTGCATGAAAAACTGGGAAGTCACGACATGCAAAGCTTGATCAATTCATCATATAACTACAAACATATCAAACAAAACTTATGGATGCTATTTTATGCCTTTAATGAGACTTCATCTGCACCCGTTGTGCTCTAGATCACTGAAGAAATTACTTATTTATTCAAGTTTTAAACATCTGTTTCCTACATCTGCGCATTCCTAAAGCTAAAAAGCTCTACAGTACACAGGCTCACGCACAGCACCGCATTTTCATCTAAAGCCGCCTGATGCCTGCGTGTCACCTCTCTGATCGCCGCCAAGGTGTTCTCCGGCGCATCGTGGCCTCCTCCGCGGTGCGCTACCACCGGGACGCCGCCTGAAGGAACCCTAGGGCGGAGGACGCGGCCAGCCCGCTCCGCCGGCACCGGAGGAAAGCGGAACATCACCATGAAGACGTAGAGGAATGCAGTGAGGAGGGAGGCCCCCGTGGCGCTCCTCGTCCCCAGCATCACCAGCAGAAACACCGCGGAGAAGTACACCACCTCATCCCCGATCTGCAGCATGATGAGCGGATGGTGTTTGGGTCACGATCCGAGCGGAGGATGACAGAATAGCTGTTTAGACAGATGCCATGGACGGACGGACGGAGCTACATGGTGACCGAGGATCTGCAGTTAGACTTCAACATAGTGCAGAGGATGGATGGGAGGAGGAAGGAAGGAAGGAAGGAAGGAAGGAAGGAAGGAGGTAGCGTCGCTTTCGTCAATGTCAAGTTTGGAGATATATATATATATAAACCATGAAATACCCATGATTATTATTTTAATACACAATATTCAAAGATGGCTCCACATTTAAAAGATTCAGCTCTATTTTAATGTAGCCTGAATTTAGACATCTCAAAGGTTAAGGTTTTGTTTTTAGTTTAAGAAAATACACTTTTATTTCGGTGACAAAAATAACATGACAGCCTCTCTCAGACTCTAAAAGCAGGGGTGCAAAGAGTCTCAGTGCAGGAACACACAAAGATATCTGAGTATTGCAGTAAAACATTTGAACACAACCACAGTTCATCAAAAAGAAAAAAAAAAGTTTTATTAAAACCAAACATTGGAACCAATACAATAAGAACAAATGCAGAGAAGCTGTTTTTGAACAAAAGGAAAAGGACACATTCTGCTTTCAAAGTCATGTTGAAAAGTTCACCTAAAAAATTATAATAAAAATCTGTCATCTGTCATTTAAGGTCATCAACAACTTTTGTATTTAAGGCGAGAGTTCTTTAAATTAACACGCAATCTTCACATCACTCAGGTTCCTTTGCTGCAGCCTCTGCGTGCAGTGAGCTGATGTGCTGGAGCAGCTGGTCGCAGTACAGAGGACTCCGCTGCTTGTCTCTCACGGCCTCCGTCTCCCTCTGTAGAAGTGCGGGATGGACCGAACTGCCTCTCTTCAGGACCTCTGGACACAAACACACACAAAACAAATACAAATCGATGACAAAGTCGCCAAAAGGCCACAGGATCAGAGACAAGAGAAAATTCAAGTGAAGGAGACATTCTCAACATTCAGTACTAAAAAATGAGCATCCTCCATACAAAACTGTAGGTTTGATATTAAAAGCACATGAATAATGGAAAGGATCAAAATCAACTGTTTACTATAGAGCCACATTCAATGGTTTGGCTTAAAAAACAGTCTAACGTTTGAAAACACTTATTTGCTTTCTAAAGGCAAATTAGATGAGGAAATTGAGATTACTCTCATGTGTGGGCTGTGCATATAAAGCTACTGTACATAGCAGTAACCCTACTTTGGCCAGCGGTGGTAATTTTCTCAAGTCCCCACTGGTTGCCTAGCAACCCAAGAGCGATGGCAAAACTCAAGCATAAAAGAAAATCCCAATCATCCGCAACAAGGTCTTTTTAAACGTCAGTTTTGGACAGACTCAACAAACCAGATACAACATTTTAATTAATGAAGTTTAGAGGGGCTGGTA